>JASEVX010000001.1:124740522-124929474 GCA_031761405.1 Serripes groenlandicus | reverse complement strand
GATGTTTATATAACAAGTATATATTGTATGGCAGTCAGTCATAACCGCCTGTAATAATTCGTGCGTGTCGACTGAATACCGTAAATGCATGAATGAACACGAATTATTAGTCCACGGTGAAACCCCTATCCTACCCCTGGTATGATGTGAGGGGGGTTCGCATAAGGGCTCAACTATCATATGACTAAACTAGAATCATTAAGACTTGACTTGAATTTATTATCCTTATGAGTTGAATATATATGTTATTTATTAGCTGTAACATACTGCTTTGTTATGTAACGGTGATAACATAAATGTATACAGACTAATTGTGTTACAAGAAACATGTATGTTTACGTTACGAAACACAGAGTTTGAATTTTGAATCTTGAATTTTTTGAATCCGAAGCCGATATTTGGAGATCCGTATCAGTATCAAACCTGACTTGTCAACTAATAGGAGTAATATTGCCCGTGTAACTTAAACTTTCCTGTGATGACTACATGTCAAGGTTACATAGAAATATAGAATAAACTGATTCATCTAAAGACAGTTGATTGTACACGGACAATACCATTCAAGACTCTTTAGACGTTGTGTTGGTGTTTTCCACATAGCGATTTCGAGTATCAGCTCTATGTACCGCAATTGTAGAACCAACAGTTATGGTACCCAAATGAATCATCTCACTGAGCACCAAAAACATAGTTCTTGAGGGTAAAATAATGTTTTAAATATTTCCCACTTGCAGATGCGTTATGTCGTATTAGCAACAGAATATTTTTAAAAATATTTTGACAAAATTAAAAGCAATTTCTTCGTTGGCAAAGCTTTCAATCCTTTTCAAAAGGGAACCCTTTGAAAAAAAGGTAAACTTATCTTTTTAGATTGTCCTCATATTACCTAGATGATTGTGAAAGCCATTTGCTTCAGATGTGTTGTATGCGGGACAATCTATCCAGGTATGGGTGCCGACCGTCTATGTAATCGGACACGGTAGTTTGTTTACAAACAAAATGAATATTGAAGCAGGTCTGTTGTCACCTTGATAATGCGATATATTCAATACTCTAGATTTCATATCACTTACCTAGATACAGTTTAAATTAAACTATATAAGGTGTCTATGGTTACACATTGGTCCCACAAGGGTGTGAGGTAATAATTGAATATCATCACGAAATGAAAAGTGGGTTGTTTGAGCTTTTGTCAGTGACCAAACTTATTTCTCAGAGTAACCAAAATATTTAAATGTAAAATTGTCTAAGTAAGTTTTAAACTCTGAAGAAATATTAAGTAACTTGGAAAAGAGAGTTCAGTATTTTCTGACTGCGTGCTATTATTGCATCAGGTGGGGATTTATTCCCGTTCTTATGTTAATGAATATATAACCTAACACGCTGTTTTAGAATTAACATAATTCAAATATCCTGATCATAAGCATGAACAATTCAGAAACAGGATGATATTATAAATGTTTTACACATGATCATTTACAGGGAGAAAATAATCCGAGTGGACATTTATAATTATTGACAGAGGTAAACATCAGATCATTTGGACGCATAACCTTGTGGTGTAATGCTATTCTTGTAAAATATACGTATATTTCGACTTCATTTACTGTTGCATATAAACATTAGGTTTTGCTCCAATGAAACTTTCAACACGCAAATCTAATTTGAATTTAAATATACACACAAACTGATATTTACCACTTCATTAATTGGGCCCCGCAAGGCTCGCGTTCGCCGGTCTCAGTAGCTGAAATATATTGTGCAAACAGGGATATATTGAACATTAATTAAATTAGCTTAACGGACGTGTGCCTTTGTTCAGCTTTATATCATTAAAGTACAATTAGGTTAGAAAAAAATCGAAAGATAAATTTCTATACCATAAAATGACACAACGTTCCCATTCGAATCAATAGTGTTAACTTGTTGTTCATACAACTTTATTTCGCCTATAACATCAGTGCTGTGTTATAAAAAGTTCTGTTTTGGGTGCATTTGGAAACTAAGCAAACATATAAGGGGCAAAATGGACTTTTTCTACGATTTGTTCGAAAAGGAAAGAGAAGAGAAAGAAAAGGAAAAGTCGGATAAGAAGAAACCAAAGGAAAGTTCCAAGGAAAAGGAAAGACATAGACAACGGGATCTGCATGGTACGATAAACTATTATAATTTATATCGGCATATGAAAACCTGCCTTCGGATATCTGCAAACAGAGAAGATCCAAACCAACTTGGGCCGTCGCACAATCTGATCAGGGTCTTCTCTGTCCACCATGCTTGAAGATTCTTGAGAACGGGTTTCACCATTCAGAAAGTGGTATACCAACTAGCGCCGTCGTGACATTTTAAAACGGTCTTCTCTTTCTACCATGTATTCGTATGCACATCCCTGAGGCATATTGAGAACGGTTTAACCATTTCCCTCATACGACAGTTCTGCAGCAGACGACTTTGAACGTATTTTGTCAAAACATAGAAAATCTCCATAATTGAATGGATAACCTATGACAAAAAGTGGAAAACATTGTGGCAAAAGGAGAAATTGCACGTTTTGTGCAATTTCTTCTTTTGTCACTATGTTTTCAAAAAACCGTCTGCTGCAGAGGCGTCAGAAAACGTCTATATGAGGGAAAGGGTGAACAAATATGCAGTCCGACTGTAATCGTTGTTAACCCATTTACCACAAACAACTCATCTGCAGAAGACAACTTTGAAGGGCAAAACTGTGGAAAATCTCTATAAATGAAAGTCTAATTAATGAAAAGTATTGAACAAATTCTGACAAAAGGATAAATTGCTCATCATGAGCAATTTCTCCTTATGTCATAATGTTTTCAAAAGTCGTCCGCTGCAGATGTGTCGAAATGTGTTTGCGTCTTGGAAGTGGTTTATTGTTAAACGGCCGAAAGGCCGATTGGGTATAGCTCAGATGAGTGAAACTGGCAGCAAACCCGTCTAAGCCCATAATTGTTTAAAGACTGTGTTTCAGGAAATATCACCTTTATTAACAATGTGCTCGAGCGTCGTCTCTTGTAGGTATGCTAAAAGTCGCCTGTATTTAATAAATAGTTACTGATAATGACGCAAACACCCTTTCAGGTTTGCAGAAACAGAGATTTAATATAAGACTCATTATCGCACGGCCAGACTCATTTAACCCTTTCCCTCGTACAACAAATATGCAACAGACAACTTTCAAAACATCTAGCCACATCTATCCTTACCAACGAAATCAAAATAGAGTTCATTGAATAGAGTTTAAAACATTGTGGCAAAGGGAGAAATCGCTCATCATGAGCATACCTGCATTGTCTGCATACAGAATCAATTTGTGCATGCCAATTTAACTTATTATCTACATAAACAACCAACATTTTTTGTAATATGCTTAGAACTAACAGATATCTTATTTCATCCTAGGTTTTCTTCTTTAACTTCCTCAACCCTTTCCCATATACAAAAAAAATAATGTAGCAATCGATTTGAAAATATTGAAAACCTTATTATTATTATAGGATACGGTTGAAACATTGCGGAAAACTATATGATAAATAGCTCAATATTAACTATTTCTCATTACATGTACATTGTTTTCAACTCTTCTCAATAATTATACTTTCACATTTAGACAGTTTCCATATGTTTTTGGCTTAGATAAGTTCAAAGTCGTCTCAGCTTCAGATTTGTCCCGCGAGAAAACCAACATTATGGCATCTGCGTAATGTATCGACCTAGATCAGCCTGCGTAGTCCGCGCAGACGGGTCCGGGCCGACGAATTCCGTCTCAGGGGGATAGATGTATAGAGTAATGATTCCTGAAACAGAAAATCCACAGGAGGCGAAAAGTGTCTGTCCGGGTTAGCCTGCGCGGCATGCTTAGGCTGATCCAGGTCGAAACTTTACGCAGAGTCAACAATATTGGTTTTCTCGCGAGACGGCTCATATACATGTGGGAAAGGGTTAATGTCGACTACTAAGTCGTCAGCCTTTCAATGTGAATCTATTTTCGGTATGAAGTCGCTAAACATGGGTATACAAATTGTATCAAAATGTTCAGCTTCAATCCACACGTGTATATATATACATGTAAGGCCTATAACCGATATGCGATATAAAGTAAGTGACGTACCCTATCGAACTGCGTCGGTAGAAAAGCACGGACAATATTATTATGATGCACAGTAAAGAATCGGACGGGTCTACTTGCACGTTGAATCTAGTCAGAGTATTCGCTATCAGCACTAATGTAATATATGTCCAGAGCTTAAGATAAGAGGCGTTTTGCATGTTCATTTCTTTTTTAATTTAACCCTCTAACCCTATTCTGAACAGAGAATCAAATTGTAGTATTGGATTGTGTATACCCCTCCTTATCTGAACCTGCAGGCATTGACATTGACGGAAAAGTCCACCAAAGTTAGATTCCGGCTATTCAAACATTCATATGCAGATCTCGGGTCATTGTTGTATAAAAATTAGTCCGAGTTTTACCGGATTTGTCCAATTATAGGAAACGCCTGACACACTATAAAATGTGTTGCTAATGACATACCCAGGACATTCCATTCATCTGTAATAATGTGAAATGAATGAAAACAGCAATATTTGCAGCCTCATACCCACCTTCAAACCAGGCTTGCGTGAACAAATCTATCTAAAGCTGTACATAGTAAATCAACAAGGCAATAGGTGGATTGTACGTATCGATGGCTTCATGCAAAACGGTTGTAACTACAATATGTAGTTACAACTGTTTTGCATGAAGCACATGGTAGAAACTGATAGAAACTGCTTTGTTGTTGAGGATGAATTTCACTTGGTGTTAACTAGTATGTCCAGTTTACAATGAACTTCGTCTTTTGTATTTCCAAGAAGTCTGGACAATTTCATACCCAACTACAAGGTTGTTCTATGACATAATGAGTGAATGTAGACCAACATATGCAGAATCAATGACAAAATATCTAATTGAGGAATTTAAAACCAGAAAATTACTTTTAGATGAACAAGTCTCTAATTAAATCATAAAGTATGTGTCGTATACTAATTATTTCTACTTCTACATTTGAATGTCTTCAAAAAGTTTATGATGTCACTCCAATGACTTAAATATGTACATGTGAAATATGTAAAATGGGCCCGAGGCCTTACATTACCGAATAAAATATTTGAAAGACCCTGTAATTACTGAAAATAGTTGAAAGCAATGGGTCAAAACAGGGTCTTTCAAATACTATTTGAAAGACCCTGGTCAAAAGGAGAAATTGCTCATCATAAGCAATTTCTCCTTTTGTCACAATGTTTTCAAAGTCGTCTGCTCAGATTGTTGGAAAGAATTAAACAATTGCGTAACGCCATACAAACAGAAATCTCTGGAGAACAAAGTTGTATTATGAGTTAGGTGTACGAGTGTGTTTGAGAAGAGACATGTAAATACATATATATATATATATATATATGAGCCGTCCCACGAGAAAACCAACAATGAGTAAAGCATCGACCCGGATCAGCCTAAGAATGCCGCGCAGGTTAACCCGGGCAGACACTTTTTACCTCCTGTGGATTTTCTGTTTCAGGAATCATTACTCTATACCTCTTTCCTCTTGAGACGGAATGTGTCGGCCCGGATCAAACTGCACCATTCACAATGTTGCGTTCGGTCACATCCCAAATGTCTGAGGTGTGTGTGTTAATTTATGCGATGTATTAAATAGTTCGAGACTTTTAGTCCAAGCATAACATAACAAAACATACACTTTATTCACCCAGTTATGGTTAAATTAGACATGGTGATTTGATAAATAAACATTTATCATAAGGTTACAAGCAAATATGATAAACAATAGTAAATGGTATAGTAATATCGCAGTAAATATTCTTAGTACTTAGTCCTAATCGGGGGAAATTATCAGCAGAATTATTAGTAAGCAAATTAAAGTAGATGCTGAAGCACCTACCATTTACAAAAATAAATTCGCTCTCGCATAATTTTACAAAGGGGAATAATTATGACATTAATAAAATTGGATTATATTTGACTTATCGAACTTCATCTGTTATTAGTCGACAATTTAGATTCCTTTGTCTATGGGTTAAATATCGCACTGACTGTTGTACGTTCATCTCGAAGTCTCAACCGAGTATTTTTCCTTTAAATGTATGCATGTACTATGTTCACATTTCTAAATTGACATATTTGAAGAAAAATAAATCTACCAATAATTGTTGACAAATATGGACCATAATATTATGGTTCATGGTCCGTATGTGGTTGCTAAGTGAATATGTCGTCTGCTACATGTTCAAGATGGAAGAGGATGGAGTTCCCCGAAAAGGAAACTCTCAAAAGGCTATTCAAATTTAATTAGGGTGGAAGTTGGCTTGCCTGTAAACCGAGTTGTCATTCGTGTGATACGTAGGTAGTAATTGCACGACGACAGTAACTTGGGTAAGCGTCTTATACCCTGTCACTAAAACAAATAGTTCGAGATTGTGCGTCTGCTAGGCTTAGAAACTCAGAAAAATTGTATTTTGCAGAAAGAATGGGTAAAAGAGACAAACAAGATGAATCTTCGTCAGATTATGAAAAAAATCTTCATCCATGGTGTATGCATTGTATAGTTTTCTTTCTTAAATTAAAGAATGATGCTTTGAAGTTGTAGAAAACTGCAAAATCTCTTGAAATTTCCGCAAGAAATATTTGTCATGAGTTAGAAGGAATGAGGAAGAAAAGATTTGCTTGGTTCGTATTAACTCTGCTTGCCACAGCTGTCTGGTTTGACTAATATAACCAGAAATAAATCTATTTTTAGCATCAAAGAAGTCAATATCACCTTGTAGGATAACCCTATAACATATCTATGGCTACACGCTTCCGCTAATAAATGTAGTTCTAGCCAAACACGGTTGTCAGAATAGATTTACTGTTTACGAGTTTGTTTTCATTTGCATCGTTTAAATAATTCCATAAAGCACCGAAAGAAGTGTCCTGTACACCGTTTTAAAGATAAATACTTAGTTGTTAACAAACACCGGAATTGATATAATGTGTTGGAAAACTGCATGAATACATCGGGCACCTAGCATACATTATAACTACACACTATTCAATGGATTGTACACCTAGTTATTTTTAACCATACTGATAGTATTGTGTATTTGATTACTTATAAAGATTTGATTTTTGTTGGATTACAATATTCAAACAGCATGGGTAATGCCGCTACTGCCAAAAAGGGTGACCCTGCAGAAAATGGTAATAAAAATATTGTTTATATTTCAGTGTAGATTGAAAGGATAAGTGTAAAAACACTGACCTGAATTTTGGAAGTGCTTCGATTCAGCAGCCATCTATTGGTTCTAAAATTTTGGTTGAATAGTTTTCGACAGTATATCACAACTTGGCATGGACCCTAAATCAACATCAATCAATTATGTATCAACGTATTTGAATAAGGAAAGTTTGTAGAAATGTATGATGTTGTTTTTCCCAGCAATTGTCAAAGTAATAAGGGTGATGAATGATTTTCATGCCAACAAATTTAATGTCAGAATATTTTCCTGTAGATTTTATATTGGAGACAAGATAAAAAATATCCTTGCACATCATATGACTTGTACTTGAACGGCTATTGGAACTGACATTTAAGATCTATTACTGTAACAATCTTATTTGCACTTGCAACTTCAACGACTCTTCAGTCTTGAAATCATTATGTGAACCATTTCTCAGGCTTCTGTAAAAGTTAATAAACACCTTGTAGAGAGTGTGATGACCCTTGTTGTCCTTTGTTGACATGTGTGAACCCCTTCCAACAAACAAAAGACTGCTGTATACAATTTTGATAAAATATTGACGAAAATATGGGAAATCTCTGAACAAAAATATAATTATGAATAGAATATAGAGTTGAAAACAGTGGCAAAAAGAGATATTGGCTATTGCTAATGTGCAATTTCACCTTTTGTCACAATGTTTTCAAATATCATCTATCATTTGTGGAAGCCGGTAGTACAGTGGTAGAGCATCTGCCTCTTGTACCAAAGGTTCCTGGTTCGAATCCTGTGATAAGCGGGTTCTGCATTTGGGAATTTTTCACAGAAACGGCGCGAGTACTGTTTATGTCTCCAGGAAGCAGACATTGAGCCCAAATAATATAAGCTGCTTAAAGCTTGTTTCGCAATCAATGTAAAATAAATAAGTTCATCTAGTCTACTGCAGAGCGACAAAATATTTCTTCAAGGGCTTTAAATGATTTTATAACTTTACCCTTTCCCTCATATAGACGCTTTCTGACGCCTCTGCAGCAGACAGCTTTTTGAAAACATAGTGACAAAAGAAGAAATTGCACAAAACGTGCAATTTCTCCTTTTGCCACATTGTTTTCCACTTTTAGTCATAGGTTATCCATTCAATTATAGAGATTTTACATTATTTGACAAAATATGTTCAAAGTCGTCAGCTGCAGAATTGTCATATGAGGGAAAGGGTTAAAACATACTATTGCAAATTGTTCACCCTAAAAGTTATGATACTAAGGCATTGATTAATGGGCAGTATACTGTATAGTATCATTAATAAAATTGTATGAAGATCATATTGTGAGCCCTTAGGACTCAAAACTTGACCGCCTTGAAATGGAGTTTTGGAGTTTAAATAACCCTTTCCAACGTACAACAAATCTGCAGCAGAAAACATCTGGTAAACACAATTGAAAATATACGTATGATCTATATGTAAATTAGTTATTATGGAATGCAGTTGGAAACATTGTTGCCATTGGAGAAATTGCTCATAATGAGCAATTTCTTCTTTGGTCACAATGTTATCATAAACTTATTGTTTGCTACAGATGCGTTAACTTGACCACATAAGATTCCCTTAACCCTTTCCCTCATATAGACGCTTTCTGACGCCTCTGCAGCAGACGGCTTTTTGAAAACATAGTGACAAAAGAAGAAATTGCACAGAACATGCAATTTCTCCTTTTGCCACAATGTTTTCCACTTTTTGTCATCGGTTATATGCAGCAGACGATTTTGAGAACATACAAGAATCTTTTTGGAATCTCCCTTTTAATGAAAGTACTGTTATTGAATATAGTTGAAAACATGGTGACTAAAGTAGAAATTGCTTGTTTTGAGCAATTTCTTCTTTTGTCTCCATGTTTTTCGAAAGGCTGTCTGCTGCTGAGGCGTCAGAAAGCGTCTATATGAGGGAAAGGGTTAATTATATATTCTGAGAGTAAATGATTTTGGACTCGCAGGTAACAAAGACATTGCGTCGGTAAGTTAGCAGCCAATTAAGGAATACTTTTCTTTTCTATTTCAGTTAAAGAGTTTTTAGCTAAAGCTAAAGATGAATTCACATCCAAATGGGATCACCCAGGACAGGTAATTGAACTTTTTCTATTTTGCACAATTTGCTTTGGGAATTTGAGGCTGTGTGTCCAAGCCTCCAGGGTTTGCTCATTGCAAATAAATTTTTATTTGAGCTTGTCCTTTTAAAAAAGGTTCCAAGTTATTGTTTCTGTACAGTGTGGGATTTGATCACCCTGTCATCTTATCAGAATCTACACAAGCGACAGAATCTTTAGACAAGCTTACAAGATTTGTACATATAGAGGCAAAAATTGGAAATTATCTATATATGTGATTGTGAAAGTATCATTACTGAATATCGTTGAAAACATTTATGACAAAAGGAGAAATTATTCTTTACAAGCAATAATTAGTGTAAGTTGCATGTATATAATGTGAACAGTGTCAATCTTGATTTTGACCAGACTATGTAGTTGCAGATGTACAGGTTCATCTTGACCTGCACTGTTCACAAAAATCAAATTGTACTTTTACCCTTGGAAGGGCTCATATGACAATTAACATGATAATAATCAATATGTTACATAAAGCATGCCTAGTTTTGGCAATGCAACACTTCTCTTCACTAGATTAGGGCAGTGGTTACTGGTACATAAGTAAATTGGCAAATTGTTTGTCATATTGTCATCGGGTGAAATTGAATGATAAGCATAAACAGCTGAGCTGAGAGTTTTTTCTTTTTCCACAAACATGTATATACAGGATGTAAAATTCATGAGTCATGGAAGATGTATTGTCAAGTGTTCCAAAAATGCATTGACATAGTATTGTACTATACTTCATCTATATCAAATCGAGAGCTGGCCATTTAACCCGTTCCCAAACATAGACACATTTAGACACCTCTGCAGCAGGCAACTTTTGGAAATGAGCAATTTCTTCTTTTGCCACAATCTTATCATCCCTCATTTATAGAGATTTTCCATAAGTTTGCCTAGATGTTTTCAATGTCGGCTGCTGCAGATATGATGTCATGTAGGAAATAGTAAAAAGTGCTATTTATAAACTTTATCAAGTGCTACACATGTTTACCTTTGTTATACAGTGGCCTTGTTGTATGATTTTAAAAAGTTGTGATGGGAAAGCAGAATAGATTGACAAAAAAGGAAGAACTTCTCCTTATTCAACAATGTTTTGCACATCTCTAATTCTTGCTTTATAATTATAATAGTTCCCATTTTGTCTCAATGCAACTAAGAAGCAAGAGCAAGGCAAAGATGTTACTTTAATTACAGCATACACATTTTTCATGAAAATGTTGGGGGTTTTTACTAAGAAAAAACACATGTTGGGGCTTTTAAACTTTGATAATAGTTACATCTTCTACCCTTCAACACAATGTATGCTGTAAATGCTGTGTAATTTCCTGTTAGCTACAATATTTTCAAAATTCGTCTGGTAGAAAGGCATCAAAATGTATCTTCAAATGGAAAAGGGTGAAAGGTCAAATGTGTTATTTCATTCAAAGTAGGTCACAAGTCACATCTGACACTGCATGTGATAACAGAAATTATGAGCCCTTTCCCACATACAACATATCTACAGCAGACGAATTCGAACACATCAATGATTTAGTTAATAATATGAAAAATCTCTTATTATGTAAGATCACTTATTGGTGAAAGCTGAAAACATTGCATCATTATGAGCAGTTTCCCCTTTTGCTACAATGTTTTCAAAATTTATCTGCTGTAGAGGCATCAAGGGTTTAGTAATAGTATCATCATATAAACCATAAATCTGATAAGCTATTTTTAGTCTCTTCAAAAAAAGAAAATTATGATAAAAAAAACCCAAAACATTTTGATACAGATTAGAAAAGCTTTGGAAAATCAAACCTCATTGGTTATGAATCAGTTATTCCTCCATTTCTGAATTTCTCACAGCTTCAGCTGTATTTAGAATTTCCAGATAGTCTAATGAAAAATAGAATTATTATTATGGAAACAATGTTTTTTATGTCTGTTTGAAAACTTCATATGAATAGTGGGTGGTCCGGCCCTTGCACTCACATTTTAGGAGATAGCACCTATGCATTCATGTTAACCCTTTCCCACAATTCATCAAATCTGCAGCAGATGACTTTGAAAACGTTTAAGTAAAAGCACTGAAAATCCCTTTAAATGAAAGAACAATTATAATTGAATAGAGTTGAAAACATGGTGACAAAAGGAGAAATTGCTTGTTTTGAGCAATTTCTTCTTTTGTCGCCATGTTTTCAAAAAGCTGTCAGCTGCAGTGGTTTCAGAAAGCGTCTATATGAGGGAAAGGATTAATAAATAATAATATACATATGTTTTGTACCGATTATTTTCTTTGAAAATTAGAATCATTGAAATGCAGTCACTGGTTAACCCCTTCACACATACAACAATTCTGTAAATGACAACAGCTCGAAGAATTTTAGTAAAATATGGAAATTCTTTACAAATGAATAAACATCTTTTTAATAAAGTTAAAAACATTTTGGCAAAAGGAGAAATTTCTCTTTAACCCTTTCCCTCATATAGACGCTTTCTGACTCCTCTGCTGCAGACGGCTTTTTGAAAACATAGTGACAAAAGAAGAAATTGCTCAAAACGAGCAATTTCTCCTTTTGCCTCAATGTTTTCCACTTTTAGTCATAGGTTTAATATCCATTCAATTATAGAGATTTTCTTTTTTTTGACAAAATATGTTTTACGTCGTCTGCTGCAGAATTGTCGTATGAGGGAAAGGGTTAAGAGAAACGTTTTTTTTGAAGCAAAGGGTTAAAGTTTCATGAAGTTGTCTCCTTCATAAAACTGAGTGAGTGATATAAATGGTTGACTATAATTTATCAGGATGTAACCAGTTTAAACCTTTCTCTCCATGTTTACAACTTGACACCTTTTGAAGCATCTGCAGCAGATTACTTTTGAAAGCAGTGTGGAAAAAGAAGTACAGTGTAATTGGTCAATATGAGCATTTTCTTTGTTTGCAACAAAGTTTTCAACTCTTTTCAATAATAATAACTCATTTATTAAGATTTTCAATATATTTGCCTAGTAGATTTCTAAATTGTCGTGTGCAGATTGATTGTTTTAGGGAAAGGGTCAAGGATCATCATGTACAATCCTGTTGTATTGATATTTTCCTGACAGGACCAGAATTATCACAGAGTGCTCTCCCTTCTTTCTTGTTTACCCTACCCCACATACATCAACTTCTCTGCCTTTAAATAGTTAGGGAAAAGTATGGATATAAATAGAGTTGACAAGCAATGACTCCTTTTTCTTCCATGTTTTCAAAATCCAGGAAATGCAAAGGGAAGGAATATAAATATTTTATAGTTTTTGTGTTGCATGCCTTGGTAGGGTGACACTTATATTAAATATAGATCTGCTCTCAGTATCTGTCTGCTTGCACGTCTGTCATTAGATATTGACAGGTGATGTATACGTGTTATATTTAAAACTCTTGTAACAGACATTTTTAGCTCGAATATTCGAAGAATATGAGAACTATTACAGTCACTTGTGCGTTGGCTTCGGCGTTGCAACTTTGGTTTAAGTTTTGCATGCAAGGCTTTATCTCACAGACCACAGATGCTATTGCTTTAACCCTTTCCCTCATACGACAATTCTGCAGCAGACGACTTTAAACGTATTTTGTCAAAACATAGAAAATCTCCATAATTAAATGGATAACCTATGACAACAAGTGGAAAACATTGTGGCAAAAGGAAAAATTGCACGTTTTGTGCAATTTCTTCTTTTGTCACTATGTTTTCAAAAGGCCGTCTGCTGCAGAGGCGTCAGAAAGCGTCTATATGAGGGAAAGGGTTAAAACTTCACACACTTATTGGACATAATCAAATGACCTTGCAGGACAAGTCCCAAAACTCTATATTAGATTTTAACATAATTATGCCCCTTTTTTTTACTTCGAAATTCTGGTTTAAGTTTTGCGTGCAACTACATTAAGAGTCCATATCTCTGTATTTACTTGATGCATTGATTGAAACTTTATACAACCCTTCCCAACCATCACAACTATGTAGATTATCAAGTTACATAACTCTATTCTGCATTTACTGCAAGTTAAAGCCCTAGGCCTTCTTTGACTTAAAAATTTTGGTTAAAGTTTTGCGTGCAACGACATTAAGTGTCAATATCCTAGTAACTACTTGATGCATTGCATTGAAACTTAATACAACCCTACCCAACTATCACACCTATATAAACAATCAAGTTTGATAACTCTTTCCAGCATATAATGCAAATTATGGTCCTTTTTTACTTAGAAATTCTGGTTGAAGTTTTGCATGCAAGGTACTTTCATGGATATATCTCAATAACCACTTATGAATTATTATCATATTTACTTGAAACTTCATTCATGTCTTCAGGGGTGTCAGACAGTCACGTTAGGTAACTCTTGTATGAATTTAGTACAAATTATGGTACTATCATGCACATATCTCGGTAACCACTGAGGGATTGATTTATAACTTCCAACATAGTCTTTAAAGGTATCAAACAATCAGGTTAGGAAACTGCTGACTGAATTTATTATAACTTATGGCCCTTGTTAAAGTTAGAAATTTGGGTTTAAGTTTAAGCCTTTCCTCACAAACAGCAGATGCTATTCAAACAAGAGTTATCCAACTTGGTTTATAGTTATATACTATCAAGCCACTTTCTCAGTAGCAACTGTTGACTATAGTATCAAATGGCCAGATAGTCCAGCATGATGTCTTGCGGACAGCTCTTGTTGTTTATTCATCATGTCTGTAGTTGTGCTGTACAGAACAAAGTCAATAAAGTGTAACACTGACTTTTCCGCATACAACTCATCTGCTACAAGCACTAAAATTTCTATAGATACAAATAAAAATGTCAAAAGATTTGAAAACATGGTGAAAAAAGTCATCTGCTGTAGCTGCGTCAAAGTGCTTTTATATTAGATGAATGGAAGTGCTGTGTTCCATAACAATTTAAGAGTCTGAGATACAACAATTCCAGCTAGACAGCGTTGTAAGTATTTAGTAAAAATATATGGAAACTCTGTATAAACGAAAGAACAATAATTGAAAAAAAAAAGAAATATTATGGTAAAAGGAGAAATTGCTTATTATGAGCGATTTCACCTTATAATGCAACAATTTTTTCAAAAGTCACTTGTTTCCGAAAGCGTTTATATGAAGGAAAGATTGTCAAAAACACAACTGTTTCAAGTCAACAACAACATCCTTGTGCATGTATAATCCCAATCCCAATGTCAGTGACAGGCTGTAGAATATTTCTAGTCATTGCATATTAAGATAAATATTAATTCTTTAACCCAGCAAAATGACGACATCTAGGGGCAATACTTTATATATGACATGGGCTGGAATGATTACAATTAATCAGTTTGGTTAAAACAGAAAAGCAGATAAAATAGTACATTATAGTTATAATAAATAAAACCTGGACAACACTTGTCAAAACATTCAAAAGTTATATATACCAAAGTAAAAGTCTCATTGAGAGCAATTCAGAACAGTTTTCCTTTTGGTATTAAATGTCTCAAAAATTTGAATCTAAAGAATCGCAGAATATGACTGGTTGAATTATTTTTTCCTGCATTAATGCATGTGTAACAATAATTTATTATAATGAACTTGATTATCTAACCCTTTTCCACATGTGTAGACACATTTTGTGGCATGCAGCAGCAGATGACTTTTGAAACATTGTGGCAGAAGGGGAAGTTACTTGTTCATCATGAGCAGTTTGTCATTTTGGCATGCAATGTTTTCAACTCAATTCAATCATTATACTTTCACAAATTGAGATTTTGCATAGTTTAGCTTCGAGATTTTGAAAGTAATCTGTTGTACAGTTGTTGTGGGAAAGGGTTAAAGATTTCTGTTACTCCCCCTCAGGTGCGAGAGTTTGCAGGTTTGATCCCCAGCCGGGTCACACCAATGGCTTTAAAAATGGTAATAGTGGCTTTCCGTCCTTGGCGCTCAAGATTGTGTTAGCGTAATGACTGACTGGCTGGTGTCAGGATTACTTGATCAGTATTACTGGTATCTTACTCAGGAAATGCAGTGATATTACTTACTAAAACACTGTTTAACTCATTACTTCACATAGATGACATTGGACACCTGCTGTTGCAAACATCTTTTTGAAAACATTGCAATAAAAGGTGAAATTGCTCAAAACAAGCAATTTCACTGTTTATTGCAATATTTTCAACTCTTTATTAATATAATTCTTTCAGTTGTCTGAATTGGTGAAATTATTCGTCTGATGATTGTAAAGCAGAAGACCTATTAAAAGCCATGTGAAGTAATGGGTTAAAAAAGCATTTAATATCATTCCAAACAAAAAAAGAACAAGTTCATAAATTTGTTAAGCTTTGAAGTATGGTCAATGGGTATCATATTAACATCTAGTAAAATACTAAGATTGAAAGACCATACACAAATAATCTCCAGCATCACTAAAAAAGCTTGCTTAAGTAATTAAAAGCACCAGTCGACATTTACAACATCTAGGTAAAATGTGGGGAATCTCTTGAGTATATTAAGTATATTTATTGAGATACAGTTGAAGAAAATTGAAAACTGGGTCTTTTTTTGGGGAAAAATATTTACAAACTAATAAATGTACATGTATGCAATTGTACCCTATACCAAATTCCCATCAGGGATCATTTAAACATTGTATTCATAATTGTTTCATTGCCCTAGTAGTTGACTCTAAATATCCTGACCTCTTCCATACTTATTTATAAACAAACTTTTTATCAAAACAGATGTTAATTAATTACTTAATCTTTTAAGAACATAATGTAGTTTGGTTCTGTTTGAAATCCTGGAAATTAATGTAATTTGATTCCTTTTAATTTTATAATCTTAATTCTTCTTTTACACACAGAGGTCATTGCAGTGTTATCTAAATAAAGTTCTTGATGCTCCATCTTGATTTAACTGTTTGGTTTATTAATTACTCTCTGTTTTATTTTTTAATCCTTATTCAGCATTCCAACAGATTTTGACGGTCAAGCATTGAAGACAACTTGAAAGCAACATTGGAAAAGGAGTATTGCTCAAAATAAGCAATTTCTCCTGTTACTAAATTTCTTTTTAACTTTATTCAATATTCAATTAATTATCTTCGCGGGTTTTTCATAATTTTGCATGGATGTTTTCAAAGTCGTTTGCTGCATATTTGTTATATATGCTGGGAAAGGGCGACAGCTTTGTTAAACTTGAGATGGTCCACTTGATTTATATTAGGCTTTTGGACTGACTGGTCAATACTGTGATGGTGTATTGCCCCTGCTTTTCCCTCCATTGTAAAAGGTTTTCAAAATATCAAAGATATTGCATCTCTTACAACACAACACAACATAATGTACATTTATTGAGAGTTCATTTAATGGATGAATTAAGAAGATATGATAGAGTAAAGATCTTTGAAAAAATGCTTATATTGTTGATTGAATACTTTTTAGAGTATTTATAACTATGAAAAGCTAGGCATCTAGTATATGTGTTTGGTGTATAACTATATAATCAATATTATGATACTAGTGCAAATCAACCAGGCCATGATGCCAGTGAACATGTTTCATAATGAATTAAAAGATAATCTCCTTGGATGGCTGCCCAACAGGGCATTTGGGAATCCATGACTGAGTTGATCCATTTCCTACTTTAAAGAAATGTGCTGCAGACAACTGAAAACATCTTGACAACAATACAGAAGACCTTCAAATGAAAGTATGTGTATTGAAAAGCGGCAAAAACATTGTGGCAAAAGGAGAAATCGAAATTTCTGGTTTTTGTCTTAATGTTTTCTAAAGTTGTCTGCTTCAGATGCACTTAAGTATTTCTGCATTACAGGAAAGGATTGTGGCATCAAAATAGCATGGTTGATAAGGGCTGCAAGTAAATCCTAATTGAAATTACAGAAGCTTTTTTATGAGCCATACATATCCTAGGAAAACGGGATCTATTGCATTTTAGAGACAGTGATTAAATACTCTTAAATTGGCTTATGCAGTTGGTAAAGTCTGACCTGTAATTAAAATGTCTACATTGTCTAATAATGGACCTTCAGTAAAAATCATTTTAGCCTTTAGTTGAAACATGTTTATTTTACGTCTTTAGTGAAGAAATTTCTCCCAACTTTTATCAATAAATTTTTAACCCTTGCCTGCATGCAGACTCTTTTTGATACATCTGCAGAGGAAGACATTTGAAAACAATTTGCAAATGGAGATATTGCTCAAATTAAATAAGCAAGATTCCTCTTGCCACAATGATTTCAAATACCATTTTCAATCACCATAGTTCCAAGCATCTAGATTTTCTATATTTTTATCATATAATTTATTCATTATGATGTTAAAGGTTAATTTTGAATTGAAAGTGAAATGAAATAACCAGACTAAAGAATTTATCAATTATTCATGTATTATTATTGTGTCCTTTTCAGAACACTGCTGGTCTAGATGACTTTGACAGAATTAAGACTCTGGGAACTGGATCCTTTGGTAGAGTCATGTTGGTGCAGTCTAAAGCAACCAAAGACTATTTTGCCATGAAAATTCTTGACAAACAAAAGGTAGGTCGTTTAAATGAAAGCAAGACTTCGTTTATTAATAGGGCACTTAATTTGTGTAACAACCCAGGGACGTATCTACATCCCTGAAAAGCCCTTTTCAGTTTTGAAATGTATTGATTTTGACAAAGAAAAAAATGAAAAACAGGCAGTTTAGTTAACCCCTTTCCCTCATACGACAAATCTGCAGCAGACGACTGAACGTATTTTGTCAAAAATTAGAAAATCTCCATAATTGAATGGATAACCTAGGACAAAAAGTGGAAAACATTGGCAAAAGGAGAAATTGCATGTTTTTGCACGTTTTGTGCAATTTCTTCTTTTGTCACTATGTTTTCAAAAAGCCGTCTGCTGCAGAGGCGTCAGAAAGTGTCTATATGAGGGAAAGGGTTAAAGCATTAATCTGGAATAATTCAAACCCTCTGGAGATTTTTCTTGAAACTACAAAATTTAATGTTGTTTAATATTCGGTTATCCTTTGATATGTAGCTTTAATTGACCCTGAAATGAATTTATCCCAATATATATTCTTCTTTGATCTTTCCTCTGTAACAGGACATTTTTGGTGCCTTAGCAACTAAATGCTTTTGAAAACATTGTTGAAAGTGCTGGCTTTGAGAAATACCTCTTCTTCCAAAATAGTTTTTGAATTTGAATCAGAATTATCTTTCAATTTTGCCAGACTTTATGATTTCTTGATCTGATTAATTAACCCTTTCCCTCATACGACAATTCTGTCGCAGACGACTTTGAACATATTTTGTCAAAATATAGAAAATCTCTATAATTAAATGGCTAACCTATGACCAAAAGTGGAAAACATTGTGGCAAAAGGAGAAATTGCTTGTTTTGAGCAATTTATTCTTTTGTCACTATGTTTTCAAACAGCCGTCTGCTGCAGAGGCGTCAGAAAGCGTCTATATGAGGGGAAGGGTTAAATGCAGATGCCTTTCAAAATAACATGTACGTGTATCGGAGAAATGGCTGATCTTTTCTTTAACCATTTCCTATATATATACCACTAATCTGCATCAGACAATTTGGAAAATTTCTATTAAAACATTTGGCAAAAAATCAGGAGAGATCTTCTGTAAACATTGTGGCAAAAGGAGCAATTATTTTTTTCGCTTCAATGTTTTCAGCTTGAATCAATAATTGTTCTTTCATCTATAGAGTTTTTATATTTTTTACTAAATGTTTTCAAAGTCGTCTGATGCAGATTTGTTCTGAATGAAGAAGGACAGAAGATTGATGTTGCAGTTGCAAAGGGTTTTCCTTTCCTAGCCCTTTGACTACACATGATAGCAGTTACTATATCATGCATGCAATACAGTCCAGTCTGTCGGGACTGGGACTTTAGAATTCCATAATTCTTCATATGAATTTTTTCCAAGGAAGGAGTGTATTGACAAATAGTTTGGGGTAAAAAAAGTATTTCTCAGATTTGTAAAATATAAGCCTTCTTGATAGATTGGGTCTGTGTGTTTGTTTGGTATGTATTGCATGTATGTATGGATCAATTGTAAAGTATTTTCATGTTGAATGTTATGTTTGTTTTTTCAGGTTGTCAAGTTGAAACAGGTTGAACACACTTTAAATGAGAAGAGAATTTTACAAGCCATCACATTTCCATTTCTTGTTAGTCTAGAATATCATTTTAAGGTAAGTTTTGAAGATGCACTGTTATTTCATACAAATTGCGATTATGGTTTTTGAAGTATCTTCAATCTCTGAAGACTGGTGAGTCGGTGCCTACACAGAACTATAACTCTTTCATATTTACAACAAATCTGCAGCAGACAACTTTGTAAACATCCTCGCAAAAATGTATGTTTATGTTTATTGAATAAAATGAGGCAAAAGGAGAATTTGCTTAACCCTTTCCCTCATACAACAATTCTGCAGCAGACGACTTTAAACATAGAAAATCTCCATAATTGAATGGATAACCTATGACAAAAAGTGGAAAACATTGTGGCAAAAGGAGAAATTGCACGTTTTGTGCAATTTCTTCTTTTGTCACTATGTTTTCAAAAATCCGTCTGATGCAGAGGCGTCAGAAAGCATCTATATGAGGGAAAGGGTTAATACAAAAAAAAACATATAAATGGGTTTTTTCGCTTATAGGTGTAAGATTTTTTTTTTTTTTTTCAATAACCCATGAAGCTTTCTGAAATGAAACTTGAAAAATCCATGGGGGCCGCCATTTTGGATATGTATAAAAAGCAGAATGTAAAACACAGATTGAAAATTATTGTCGGCTTTTTTTTATTTTTTAAATCGGTATTTTGGGTATGTATAAAATGAGCAGAAAAACACGGATTGAAAATTATTGTCGTCTTTTAAATCCTTTTTTTTAAAATCGATATTTAAGATCATTTAAGTGCTGTGTTATGTGGGAATTAACATTTGTACGAAAAGTTAAAAATAAATGGAAATCTGTAAGAAATCTGTTTTCCCGTTCGTCAAAAAACCCGACAGCATTAGCCTTCTACGCCCGAAACTAAATTTTGACTGTATCGTAGCCAAAGAAGGACGTGACGTCATTTCCGTTACACTTCATCTTGGCGTATCGTCAATGGAGCGACGTCGTTTCCCGCAAAAAAGTGGTATCAACATGAAAGACCCAAAATTCCTATACATGAGCTATTGACTCACTCATTCAAAGTATAATTATTATTCAAACATTGTGGCAAAAGGATAACTTTCTCATAAGAAACAATTGTTCTTGTGGCGACAATCTTATCCTAAATCGTCTGTTGCATAGGCCTCAAAAACCGTCTCTAATAGGGAAAGGGTTTAGCAGAAATGTGACCCCTTACATAATTTGTTCCAGTCATATTGACTGGTTGAAAAAGGCAGTCGCCAGGTGGCATCAGAAAAGGGCTGATCTATTTGCTTCTTTGCCATAATGCAGGTGATCGATTAAGGATCATCTTGGCCCTCATGTTTTAACCTCGTTCATTATAAATGTATTCCTTGATTTTCTGAAAGTCTTTACTTTATTATTTTCTGTTCAAATAATAGACAACAGCAATATGAATTCCAAATATGTTTTGATAATGCAAGAAACATGACATTAACATTATTATTGTCTAGTCAATTACTTATAAATCCTTTTTTATGGCCAAAGTATGCTCTTTAATTTTTGTTTATAATTATCTTGTGTTTTTTTCGTAAATAGGTAGCACCTATAGATATATTATGAGCAATTTATCCTTTACTGCAATGTTTCGAATGTGGTCTGCTGCAGGTGCATCAAAATGCATCTTCATGTTGAAAGTGGTTAAAGTCAACATAGATGTACCTTCTGACACTCTACGATTGTAGCCCTGCTTGTTCCACTGCCACCTAGCAAAGGATACAACAAAGACAATAATTGAACAGTTGATTTCCTGATGTGCGTTAAACAATGCCTCCATGTCTTCTTGTTCAAATTTATAAAAACTATAAAAAGTTATGTTATGTTTAAAAGCATCATAAACACAAATGAGGGGACTTCTTTGAGATTGGGATTATTCATAAGAAGGAATAGAAAGGGTTTATTTGTATGAGAGAGTGCTAGAGCAAGACTTCAAGTTATATAAATTAATTTCGTTACTGTGTTCACACCATATTGGGTGACTACTATGTTAAAAGGACAGAGTTGGATTTTGTTATTGAGAATCAATACTGGCTGGCCAATAACCCAGTAAATGTATCTCGTGACATCTTGTTTGTTGTCTTCATACAGATAATTATATTTATTATTTAGTTATTCTACTGGAACTTGTTTATCAGAAAAAATCTCTGGTCTGTTTTTTTCACATGACAGATAATACACTGACTGTGTTCATTCAGCCTTTTTACCTTTAAAGTCGTCTTTTTACTCTTATCTTTGATGAGAAATGAATTATTTAACCAATATGATGTTTTTGAAAATTTGAATAATAATTTTGTGACCTTGGGTAAAAAAAGAAAATTATTTGTTTTGAGAAATTTCTATTTTCCCACAATGTTTTCAAAAGTTTACTGATATTAAAAAAAAGACTTAAGACTTTAAATATTATTTCTAGTCTAGACTCAAAACAGAGGTCATCTATTTAAATTCTTACTGTAAAGAATTTTCTGTTTTGGCAAAATGTGTCAAAAGAAATGCAGATTTCTTCTATTGGCTTAAAACTGATGGACAAGTGTGTGAGTACATTAACTGTTTCCTATATAAGACAAATCTGCAGCAGAAAAAATGGAAACATTCTATAAATGAAAGACAGATTATTGAATAAATATGAACAAATTGTGGCAAAAGACGAAAATGCTCATGATGAGCAATTTCTCGTTTTTCCACAATGTTTTTAAAAGTTATCTACTGCAGGGGTGTCAGAAAGTGTTAAATCAGGGCTGGCAGATGCCTTTATGTTGGGGACAGACTGATACCAGTTTACTTCTGATTTTGTAGCAAGAGTGCACCATCAACTGGGAATCTTCTGTAACTGAGTGATAATTGTGTAGGGTTTAAAACTTAATGCACTACAGGTTTGATCCTTGCTGAATGCAGTTTAAAAATTGTTTCAATGTGGAGTTACCTTGATTTACAAACAATTATTAATCTTTTCCCACATGCAAAAAATCTGTAGCAGATAACTTAGACAACATCTAGGCAAAAATATTGAAAATCTCCATGACTGAAGATGTTATTGTTGAATAGTGCTAAATATGTGTGGCTACAGGAGAAATTGCTCATTATAAGCTAATTCATGTTCTTATCAAAATGTTTTTCCAAATACATCTGCTACAAATGCATGGGAATTGGTTAAGTTTGGCATATGTATGAACTATGATGATATGCAAGAAAATATATGAAGATTAACTTTTCTTTCATTTCAGGATAACTCT
Organism: Serripes groenlandicus; assembly: GCA_031761405.1. Classification (NCBI taxonomy): domain Eukaryota; kingdom Metazoa; phylum Mollusca; class Bivalvia; order Cardiida; family Cardiidae; genus Serripes; species Serripes groenlandicus. The sequence continues at coordinate 124,906,633 of JASEVX010000001.1, read as the reverse complement.
AATTTATACATGGTTTTGGAGTTTGTCACTGGTGGAGAGATGTTTTCCCATCTTAGGCGTATAGGTAGATTTAGGTAAGTATGGCATGTAATGTGATCAGCTCATTCATTGTGTAATGTGATCATCTCACCACTGCTATGATCTATGGATTATTTGATATACTGAAAATGGTTATCAGAAACACTTTTAACCCTTTTTCACATACAGAGGCAATTTGAAATCAAGATGTTTTTAGAAGTAAGCAAAAAAACAAAGATCTAACCAAAAACCCAACCAAAAACCCAAATAAACTAGGATACTATGAGTTTTATCTCTTGACCTATTTACATTCAGATAAATGTCTCCGGATCTAATCAGTTTGGTTTCAACCCATTACCTGATATATATGCTTGATCTTGAAATTTTTGAATTGAAACAATGTGAAGACAAAAATGAAGAAAACCAATAATTGAAGAAATAGTTATACATGTAGTGTGGGGGGAAAAGAAGAAAATTCTCAAAATCTCTTTTGCACAGCGTTTTGGAAAAGTATCTGTTGTTGAATTTTCAAGAATGTTCTTTGTGAGAATATGTTATATGTTAACCCTTTCCCTCATACGACAATTCTGCAGCAGACGACTTTGAATGTATTTTGTCAAAACATAGAAAATCTCCATAATTGAATGGATAACCTATGACAAAAAGTGGAAAACATTGTGGCAAAAGGAGAAATTGCAGGTTTTGTGCAATTTCTTCTTTTGTCACTATGTTTTCAAAAAACCGTCTGCTGCAGAGGCTTCAGAAAGCTTCTATATGAGGGAAAGGGTTAAATGGGTCTATTAATTACCCAGTGGTTTTATTGTTGAGCTTACCCTTTCCTGCATACAATAATTCTGCAGACTAGTTTGAATACATATAGGGGAATATCTGGAAATTTCTGAATGAAATTATTATCTTAGAATTGCGTTGACAACATTCGGAAAAAGGAAAAATTGCTAATTATTAGCTGTTTCTTCTTTTCAAACAATGATTTTAAAAAGTTGTCTGCATTTGAGAATGGGTTAAAATCCTCTTTCATCAGATGGTCCACTTCTTCATTACAATGCTGAAATTAATACATGCTTTAACCCTTTCCCACATACTACAAATTTGCAATCTGCAGCAGACGACTTTGAAAGCATCTTGGCAAAAATATGGAAAATCCATAAAATATTTGAATAACATTTAAAACATAGTCAAATTGGAAATTGCTCATTTTAGCAATTTTTGCCCTTGTCACAATGTTTTCTAAAAAAGACTGCTTCAGTTGCATCAAAATGCGTCTGCAGATGGTAAAGGGTTAAAATTAAAAAGCCAAAGGAATGCCAATCTTCCAATGGTTTTAGCACACCCTTGAATCCTCATGAAACGCTTCTTCAGCTACCTTGGCTGTATGGTGAAGAACATGATCAGACTATATAGGTAATTAGGTACATTTAGTCTGATCTGGATATTTGCATATTGTAAATGGCTGAAGTATGTGACTCATCAAATGATATTTTACCTTTACTTAGTATGCAGGTTTTACAGTATTGTCATGTGTATAATATAATATAAAATGAAAAGATTAAATATAAAAGGATTTTGCATTGTTTATAGGTATGTACTTTTACCAGAGGAAAGTGTTGAGGTATTTTTGGTTTAACTCTTTCCCTCATACAACAATTCTGCAGCAGAGGACTTTGAACATATTTTGTCAAAAAATGGAAAATCTCTAATTGAATGCTACGACTAAAAGTGGCAAACATTGTGGCAAAAGGAGGAATTGCTTGTTTTGAGCAATTTCTTCTTTTGTCACTATGTTTTCAAAAAGCTGGCTGCAGAGGCGTCAGAAAGCGTCTATATGAGGGAAAGGGTTAAATTTATTTTAACAGATAAAATTTATGTCTGTCTTCTAGGTGTCCTACCCTATAGGCATTGATGACCTTTTTACAGTGAACCCTTTCTATTTTGTTTTTCTTATTGTTCTTTCTATTTCATAGAGGCTTTCTTATATCAAACATATCAGGATACCATGTTTAACCCTTTATCACATGCAACAAAACTGTAGCAGATGACTATGAACATATGAAATCTTATATGTGGAAAAATAACCATATATGAAAGTACAATAGTCAATTATTAAATAGAGTTGAAAGCATTGTGACAAAAGTAGAAATTGCTCATTATGAACCATTTATCCTTTTGTTACAATGTTTTCAAAAGTCGTCTGCTGCAGAGACGTCAGGAAAAGCGTCTGTATGTGGAAAAGGATTATGGCAATAGTTTCATCCGTTCATTGATGACTTTTGACGCATCTGTAGCCGACGTCATTTGAAAACATTGTGGCAAAGGTAGAAATGGCTCATAATGTTGCAAAGATGTTTTATGTTCCAGTAAAAGGGTGAACATTTTATTGTCTAGATTGCCTTTTCCAGTCTGTAAAAGTCTGTACAAACAGCGTATCGTGTTACAGGAGGATTGGTGATATGCAATGTTTTTGTAACAGCCAGGCATAGTGCCCTGGGCAACGAAATAGGGAAAAGTGCTTTAATTTTATGCCTACTGTCTACCCTTTCCCACATACAATAAATCTGCTGCAGACAACTTTGAAATATGTAAGCAAAAATAGGAACAATCTTGAATTTTGAAAACATTACTGCAAATGTAGAAATTGCTAATTTTGAGCAATTTCTTCATCTACGTACAATGTTTTAAACAAAATCTAATGCAGATTGTTAAATTTAACCTGTTTGTGGTTAAGGGGTAAAGAAAAGCATCGTAGATTATTAGCATAGATGAGATCAACCGTATAGATAATGGTCAAGGATATTAAAATTATTGTTCTGGTTAATTATGGTATAGTAAATTCTATTAACATCACTGTGCCAACCCTTTCTTTTATCAATATGCATGTTCATTATATAGTATTGTTAAACCCATTGTCTGATTACAAATAAAATTCCGCCAAACCACCACCACCAACAGCACTAGCAAAAAAAAAAAAATATATATTTGCAGAAAGTTACATACTACAATAAAAAAACAATGTACATTTAAATTAATTAATATGGTTTAATATATGAGCAATAAACATACAAGGAATAGTCCTCCCATATAATTGGAGATTTAATATTTTCTCATTACTATTAAAAGTTGTCAGCTGCAGAAATAATTCCAATTATTAGTAAAACTACACAATTTTGATAATTATGTCTCCCCCCATACATGGGGGTGACATATTGTTTTTGCCCGTTCCGTCCTTCCGTCTGTCACACTTGTTTCTGCTCAATAACTGAAGAACGCTTGGGTGTAGGAACTTCATACTTTGTATGCAGGTTGGTCATGACCAGTAGCTGACCCCTATTGATTTTGATGTCAGAAGGACCGTGTGAGGTAAAAAAAGGTTTCCGCTCAATAACTGAAGAACGCTTAGGCCGAGGAACTCCATACTTAGTATGGAGGTTGGCCATTCCCAGTAGAAGACCCCTATTTATTTTGAGGTCAGTACGTCTAAAGTGAAGGTCACAGTGACCTTAATTGAGCTGAAAGGTCAGTGACAATGAGCTGAAAAATTGTTTTTGCTTGGGCCCAGGAACTTCATACTTGGTGTGAAGGTTGGTCACCACCAGCAAAGGACCCCTATTGATTTTGAGATCACTAGGTCAAAGGTCAAGGTCATGTCCGTCACACGTTTTTCCTCTCAATAATTGAAGAACGCTTGGGCGTAGGAACTTCATACTTGGTATGCTGGTTGGTCATGACCAGTAGATGACCCCTATTGATTTTGATGTCAGAAGGTCAAAGGTCAAGGTTATGGTGACCTTGTGAGGTAAAAAATGGTTTCCGCTCAATAACTGAAGAACGCTTGGGCCGAGGAACTCCATACATGGTATGCAGGTTGGCCATGCCCAGTAGAAGACCCCTATTGATTTTGGGGTCAGTACATCTAAAGTCAAGGCCACAGTTACCTTGAGCTAAAAGATCACAGTGACAATGAGCTGAAAAATTGTTTTTGCTTAATAACTGTAGAATGATTTGGCCATGGAAGTTAATACTTGGTGTGAAGGTTGGTCACCACCAACAGATGACCCCTTTTGTGGTCACTAGGTCAAAGGTCAAGGTCATGGTAACCTTCAGCTGAAAAATGGTTGCCGCTCAATAACTAAAGAATGCTTATGTCAAGGAATTTCATACCTGGTGTGCAGGTTGGTCCTAACAAGTAAATGACCCTTATTGATTTTGTTTGATTTTGAGGTCACAAGGTCAAAGGTCAAGGTCACAGTAACCTTCAGCTGAAAAATGCTTTTTACTCAAGAACGCTTATGCCCAGGAACTTCATACTTGGTGTGCAGGTTGGTCCTAACCTGTAGATGACCTCTATTGATTTTGATGTCAGTAGGTCAAAGGTCAAGGTCACGGTGACCTTGGGCTGAATAATGGTTTCCGCTGAATAACTGAAGAATGCTTGAGCACAGGAACTTCATACTTGGTGTGCAGGTTGGTCACCACTAGCAAAAATGACCCTTATTAGATAACCTGAGCCGAAGGCTCAAGGTGAGCTATTCTGATCACTTTTTGTCCGTCGTCCGTCTGGCGTTAACTTTTAGCTTTAAACATCATCTCCTCCCAAACTCTAAGGACAATTTCCGTGAAACATCACAGGACTGTTCCTCTGGTTGGCCTCTTTCAAAGTTGTTCAAAGATTTAAATTCTATTGAGAACTTTGGTTGCTGCGGCATCAGAAAGGGGGCAAAAGGTCCAAACTTTAAAAATCTTCTCCTCCGAATCTGCCTGTCAGATTCAAATATAATTTGGTAGAAATGTTCATTGGGTGACCCTCTATAAAAATTGTTCAAGCCATACTGATTGTTCGAAAAACATGGCAGTCAGGCGGCATCAAAAAAGGGGCAAAATGACAAAATTTGAAAATTCCATTTTTATGCAAATGCTTTTCTGATTTTAAGAAAATATAATATGAATCTTACTGTAATGATCCTCTTTTTAATTTGTTTAAGCCGTTTTGATTGGTTACACAATCATAGCAACCAGGCGTCATCACAAAAGGGGTAAATTGAACTTTTAGCTACAAATGACAACCATCTCCTACCATTCCAATAGACCAATTTCCACAAAACATCACAAGAATGTTCCTTTGGTGGTCCTCTTTCAAAATTGTTCAAAGATTAAAATTCCATTGAGAACTTTGGTTGCTGCGGCATCAGAAAGTGAGAAAAATACCCAAATTTTAAAATCCTTTTCCTCCATAATCTACTTGTGCGATTGCAAGATAATTTGGTAAAAATGTTTCTTAAGTGACCCTCTAAATAAACTGTTGAAGCCATATTGATTTCGTTGAAAAACAGGGCAGCAAGGAAAGGTGGAAAATGACAAAAACTTTATAATTCCATTCTTATTAAAGTTCTTGTTAGATTTCAAGATATAAATGGCCTTTACTGATAAGCTGTTTCTTGAGAAGTGTCCACTCCTTTCAGTTTCATTTGCACTCCCTGATAAAATTTTCCCAGATATTTGCAGTTAAAGATTTGCTACTAATTTACTATCAATTAGGTAATCGATTTAGGGCCATCTTGGCCCTCTTGTTGATTTTGAGGTCACTAGGTCAAAGGTCAAGGTCACAGTGGTATTGGTCATGATGACATTGGGCTGAAAAATGGTTTCCGCTCAATAACTGAAGACTGCTTTCGCCCAGGAACTTCATACTTGGTATACAGGATGGTCATGACACCTTGACCTGAAAAATGGTTTCCGCTCAATAATTCTTAAAAAAATAACCACTAATCTTGTGCATCTTATGCAATACATGTCCACTATTGTCTACAGATTAATAGGCCGAAATTCAAATTCACAGTTACTTCATCTCCAGTCCAAAACTACAAAATTCATCTCTATCATTTTTTTTCGTCCCCTACAAACGCTTTTTCAAAAAAGCAATCTCTAGTTTTGTTTTTGTATTCCAATGGGGTCAAAAGAACTGTCATTAAGGGATAACTTTAACATACTATTCAATCTTATATTAATGATTTGATTATCTCTTTCCAACATACAAACGCCTTCTGATGTTTTTTTGCACAATGATTTCAACTCTTTTCAATAATTGAACAATCATTTATAGAGATAATCCCTATTTTTGCCTAGATGTTTTCAAAGTCGTCTGCTGCAGAATATCTGGTATATGGTAAGATATGTTTAACCCTTTCCCACATACAACAAATCTGCAGCAGACGACTTTGAAGACAAACCCGGAATAAATTGGAAACGGCCTGTAAATGAAATTACGATAATTGAATTGAGTTGAAAATATAGTGACAAAAGGAGAAATTACTCAATTTCAGAAATTTCTTCTTTTGTTGCCCATGTTTTCAAAAAGCTGTCGGCTGCAGAGGTGTCAGAAAGCGTCTATATGAGGGAAAGGGTTAAAACTAAGCATCATTTATGATCTGAACAGTTTAAGTGATGAAATGATGTTTTAAGTATGTCTACATTGAAAACATCTGAGGGAAAAAAGAGTAATATATATCTGAAAAATTGGAAATATGATTTTGAAAGAGTTTGAAATATTGTCTGGGAAGGAGAAACTCCTTGTTTTGATTAATTTCACCATTTAACAAAATGTTTCATGCTGTCATCTGCTGCGTAGGCGTTAAATATTGTGACTTTCCCCTGTATCAGGGAAGGAGACAGGGGAAAGCTGTATTTGTCATAAAAGACCATATAAGGCCTTAATTCTTTCAGAATAGTAAATGTCAACAACATTACTTGTATTTTACTCCAGACTGATTAGAATTACATCCATTGTTTTACTAACCCTTTCCGGCTTGCAGTATGTTTTCAAAGTCGTCTGCTGCTGTATTGTATGTGGGAAAGGGTTAAAGGTGTCTGTGAACTGGTATTATTCTATTTTTTATTCACTTCCTGGTGGGTTTTTAGATCACCTGAGCCGAAGGCTCAGGGTGAGCTATTCTGATCACTTTTTGTCCGGCGTCCGGCGTTAACTTTTAGCTTTAAACATCATCTCCTCCCAAACTCCAAGTAAAATTTCCGTGAAACATCACAGGACTGTTCCTCTGGTTGGCCTCTTTCAAAATTGTTCAAAGATTTAAATTCCATTGAGAACTTTGGTTGCTGCGGCATCAGAAAGGGGACAAAATGTCCAAACTTTAAAAATCTTCTTCTCCGAATCTGCCTGTCAGATTCAAATATAATATGGTAGAAATGTTCCTTGGGTGACCCTCTATAAAAATTGTTCAAGCCATACTGATTGGGCGAAAAACATGGCAGTCAGGCGGCATCAAAAAAGGGGCAAAATGACAAAATTTGAAAATTCCATTTTCATGAAAGTGCTTGTCTGATTTTAAGAAAATATAATACGAATCTTACTGTAATGATCCTCTATTTAATTTGTTTTAAGCCGTTTTGATTGGTTACACAATCATAGCAACCAGGCGTCATCACAAAAGGGGTAAATTGAACTTTTAGCTACAAATGACAACCAACTCCTACCATTCCAATAGACCAATTTCCACAAAACATCACAGGAATGTTCCTATGGTGGTCCTCTTTCAAAATTGTTCAAAGATTAAAATTCCAATGAGAACTTTGGTTGCTGCGGCATCAGAAAGGGGACAAAATGTCCAAACTTTAAAAATCTTCTCCTCCGAATCTGCCTGTCAGATTCAAATATAATTTGGTAGAAATGTTCCTTGGGTGACCCTCTATAAAAATTGTTCAAGCCATACTGATTGGTCGAAAAACATGGCAGTCAGGCGGCATCAGAAAAGGGGCAAAATGACACTATTTGAAAATTCCATTTTTATGAAAGTGTTCGTCTGATTTTAAGAAAATATAATATGAATCTTACTGTAATGATCCTCTATTTAATTTGATTAAGCCGTTTTGATTGGTTACACAATCATAGCAACCAGGCGTCATCACAAAAGGGGTAAATTGAACTTTTAGCTACAAATGACAACCTGACTCCTACCATTCCAATAGACCAATTTCCACAAAACATCACAGGAATGTTCCCTTGGTGGTCCTCTTTCAAAATTGTTCAAAGATTTAAATTCCATTGATAACTTTGGTTGCTGCGGCATCAGAAAGTGAGAAAAATACCAAAATTTTAAAATCCTTTTCCTCCATAATCTACTTGTGCGATTGCAAGATAATTTGGTAGAAATGTTCCTTAAGTGACCCTCTAAATAAACTGTTGAAGCCATATTGATTTCGTTGAAAAACAGGGCAGCAAGGCGGCATCAGAAAAGGTGCAAAATGACAAAACATTTATAATTCCATTCTTATTAAAGTTCTTGTTAGATTTCAAGATGTAAATGGCCTTTACTGATAAGCTGTTTCTTGAGAAGTGTCCACTCCTTTGCAGTTTCATTTGCACTCCCTGATAAAATTTTCCCAGATATTTGCAGTTAAAGATTTGCTACTAATTTACTATCAATTAGGTCATCGATTTAGGGCCATCTTGGCCCTCTTGTTTCAAAGAGTCATCTGAGTTCATACAAATGAACACTGGATATATTTGTTAGATATATTTAAAAAAAAACCTTGTTAGAAGAAGAAAAATTGTTTGTCAATGTTTTCTTACTTGTCTGCCACATATATATCAGAAACTGACTGTTAATTTCACAGAAAGATATGGAATTCATTATTGTATTTTTGCCATCTCCTGCAATGTAGTGCCCAGAGCAAGTCGTAGTCCGTGGCAGACATCCTCCAATCTCCCTTACAATTTGAAAAATAACCACAACCCTACCCTAAAGTGCTGATATAATGTTATAATTGTTACCTATATACCAATGGTGGAAACTAAAGGGTGTTGATCTACATGTATTATTAACTCTCATTGTTCTCAAAATAGATTGTTCTTTTTGTGTATTTAATGGCATTTTATTTAACGTTCTACCCTAAAGCTAGATATTCAAGGTCTCTTGCCCTTGGATGTGTACTTGTAAGCTAGGAAAGTAAATGAGCCGTCTCCAGCGATTTCTTAACCCTTTCCCTCATATAGACGCTTCCTGACGTCTATGCAGCATACAGCTTTTCAAAACATTTTTAGCAATTTCTCCTTTTGCTCGATATTTTCAACTGCTTTCAGCAACTATTCCTTCATTTATAAAGATTTTTCATTATATTGCTGAAAGAGGTAACTGCTCATCATAAACATTTTCTCCTTTTGTTAGATTGTTGTCAAATCTTTTCATAAATTAATATTATGCTTTCATCTATTGAGATTTTACATATAACTTATAAATATTAGCGGATGGAAAAACATTGAGTCAACATAAAAACTACCGGGATACATAAAAAAAAAAGTTTATCTGTTAATCACAGGCTGTTTGTTTAAAGAAAATTATAAACAGAGTAGCAACTGTATACCAAAAACATATGGATAGTCTATGGCAGACTTCTATTTATAACCCAACCTAATTTCTTAGAGGTTATATTCCAGGGGGGGAGTTCATAACTTCCTTGATACAGGCTTTCTGGAACCTGAGTTTCCAATGTGTTGGGAGCAATATCCTATATTATATGTAGATAGATATGTTCGGCAGAGCTGTAGATAACCTGTGTATTCCATTGTCTGTTAACCCTTTACCTCATACGACAATTCTGCAGCAGACGCATTTTGTCAAAACATAGAAAATCTCCATAATTGAATGGATAACCTATGACAAAAAGTGGAAAACATTGTGGCAAAAGGAGAAATTGCACGTTTTGTGCAATTTCTTCGTTTGTCACTTTGTTTTCAAAAAGCCGTATGCTGCAGAAGCATCAGAAAGCGTCTATTTGAAGGAAAGGGTTAAACCTTTCCCACATACAACAAATCTGCAGCAGAAGACTTTGAAAATATATAGGCAGAAATAAGGCATATATCTCTGTCGATGAAAGTATAATTATTGAAAAGAGTTGAAAACATGGTGGCAATAGGAGAAATGACTCATTATGAGCAATTTTTTCTTTTGTCACAATGTTTTCAAAAGTTGTCTGCTGCAGAGTTGTCAGAAAGTGTCTGTATGAGGTAGTAAAGTGTTAAAGACAACTATTGTGAATTCTTAAATATTCAGAATCAGCAGGAATAAGGCAGAACCAGCCCGAAAGAAAAAAACTAAAATTCGTGGCACTTTCGGGAGAGAAAGTCTATTGGCCTTAATTTGAATAGCTTTGTAAAAACGCACTTAGCATGCACTTTGACTCGCCTTGAATCTTGCACATTCCAGGTGTCAATAGCTCTTGAATGCAGCTGGAATGTAGTTAGAACATAGTAGGAATATTTAGAATGCTGTTAGAATCCAGTCAAAATATTTAGAATGCACTTCAACTGCCGTACAAATACGGTTGGATTGTAGCCCAAATACCGCTCAAAGTCACGCGACTCCTAAATACCACTAAAAAAGTTCTAGCAGCTGGTGACGTGTTTATACAAATGTATACAGAGGATTATCGTTTGGGTTCTCCTTCGATTGCGATCAAAATGTTTCGAATGCTGTCAGAATGCCATAAGACTTAAGAATGTAGTCGGAACGCAGTTAGAATACACTTCAAATGCTGTTCGATATTTCTCCACTATGAATGCACCTCAAAAGTTTTGAGCATGGGCAAAACATTCTCTCTGGCCACAATAATTGACCAGATTATTTGGAATGCACTCAGAATGCAAGCAAATTTTTTAGAAATTACACTTCGAATATCTAGGAATATACCACTAATTTTTTATTCCAATGACATTCCGGCTCATTCTGTCTCTATTGTGACTAAGCCTTAACAGATGACTTGAAACTTTGTGAAAGAAGAAGAATTTGAAATATCTGTTGATGATCAAGTCGAACTATGACCTTTCCAACAAGTTTGAAAAACAAAAATTTACTTAAATATTGCTGAACATGACTGTTAAAGCGTTATTCTGTTTGTCATGAAGTGAAAGTATATAAATGAAAACAAAATGCCTGGACAATTTACAATAACAAATGAAGTAAAGTAAAATAAATAGTTATATATTTTACCAGTGACAGACACAACACTTTAAACCAGCTCATATACTGTTTGTAAAATATACACCCAATCAATATTTAATCTTAAAAATGAGAAATGATAAAAATATGTAAACCTAAAATCTGCAGTAGAGAAGAATGTGGAAAATATCTACAAATATGTTATGTATTTTGGAAAAAAGTTAAATTTCCTAATTTGCCACATTGTTTTAAAAATTGTTTGCTGCATATATGTACAAAATGTGTTTTTGAGTGAGTAAGGAAATGCATAGGTTACTAATTAATTGCTTAACAATGTTTAAAATGATTGATTTACATTATAAATAAAAAATTATTTTGTTATTTAATTGTAAACAGTTATTAACCCTCTCCCATATTCAGAAAATCTGCAGCAGACAACTAGGAAAAGATTTAGGCATTTTTTTTTTAATATCTCTATAAATGAAATATAGTTCAATTATTGGATAGAATTGAAAACATTGTGTCAAATTGGGAAATTGTTCATTATGAGCAATTTTTCCTTTTGTCACAAGGTTTTCAAAAGTCAGCGCTGCAGACGCATCAACATACGTCTGTCTATATGTGCAAAAGGTTAACAGCTACATAAAGGTCCATATATATTGATTTATCTGTTAATATCTTTTTACGCCATAAACAAGTTATTCCTGCACATTGAATTCATTTGAAATATTTTTTAAAGTCTGCATATAAAAATACAATTTTATGTTCTCAGCTGTATCAAACAAAATATCTTTCTATATAATTTAAATCATATCCTCAAAAGATACGCATGTTTGTGGGTCATTCCAATGACAGTTAAAATGGTAGTAATGGCTTCCCTCTTTGGCTCACGGGGTAGCGGGGATAGCATTAACTGATGAAATGGTGTCAGGATAAATAATATCTTTAGTGCTGGTGATTACCCAGGAAATGCCGTGATATAACTGATATGATGCTAAAAGTGACGTAAATTACCATTGTATTGTCGTATGAGGGAAAGGGTTAAAGTGTATAGATCATTTGGGAGGGTGAGGGATAAAGAAAGTTTCAATAAAACCAAGTTGTAATGAATACTTGTTTACATGATTGTTCTAATATTTTCAAGTTAATTCTGCTACAGCTTATTGATTTCATACAGATATATGATGCTTGTTTACTTTTTTTTTATACAACCTTTTTTCACCAGATGCCTGGTGATGAAATAACCATGGAAAATACAGACTGTATTACCAAACCCTAATGTTAACATCACCACCAGATAATTTGCAATTTTGTATTCTTCCTAAATGAGATCATCCATATAAGAGATTAAACAAACTTCAGATAACTGGAAGACATATTTTGAAACTATAAAAATTCATTTAGGAAATGTAGAAATTGTTTATTTAAATCATGTTTTGTAACTATACTCTTTGCCACAATGTTAACTGCAGATGTGTTGAAACAGTCTCACATTTCAGAAAAAGTGTTGAATTTACAATGAAAAATCAAGAAGTTGGCATAAAGATGATATGGTGCCAAGTCTGGTTTATATTCCATAATTACTTTTGGCTTTGGCTTTAGTTTATGCCTTTTTTCTGTTTTTAGCTCACCTGAGCTTTGCTCAAGGTGAGTTATTGTGATCGCCTTTTGTCCGGCGTCCGTCGTGCGTCGTGCGTCGTGCGTCAACTTCTTCTCCTCAGTAACCAGTGGGTCAATTTGGATGAAACTTCACAGAAAGCATCCTCTCAATGACCTCACCAGAATTCCTTCAAATTTTTGGGATCCATGCAAAATTCTGGTTTCCATGGCAACGAAACTGAAAAAACTTCAAAATTCTTCTTCTCCCAAACTGGTTGGCAGATTTTCAAATAATTTTGTAGAAATGTTCCTTAGATGACCCTCTATCAGATTCCTTCAAGCCATGTTGATTGGTCGAAAAACATGGCCGCCAGGGGGGGCGGGGCTATTTTGCCTTATATGGCTATAGTGAAAACTTAAAAAATCTTCTCCTCCGAAAGTGTCAGGCCGATTTTCAAATAATTTTGTAGAAATGTTCCTTGGGTGACCCTCTATCAGATTCCTTCAAGCCATGTTGATTGGTCGAAAAACATGGCCGCCAGGGCGGGGCTATTTTGCCTTATATGGCTATAGTGCAAACTTAAAAAATCTTCTCCTCCAAAAGTGTCAGGCCGATTTTCAAATAATTTTTTAGAAATGTTCCTTGGGTGACCCTCTATCAGATTCCTTCAAGCCATGTTGATTGGTCAAAAAACATGGCCGCCAGGGGGCGGGGCTATTTTGCCTTTTATGGCTATAGTGAACACTTAAAAAATCTTCTCCTCCATAAGTGTCGGGCCGATTTTTAAATAATTTTGTAGAAATGTTCCTTGGGTGACCCTCTATCAGATTCCTGCAAGCCATGTTGATTGGTCGAAAAACTTGGCTGCCAGGGGGCGGGGCTATTTTGCCTTATATGGCCAAAGTGAAAACTTAAAACATCTTCTCCTCCGAAAGTGTGTGGCTGATTTTCAAATAATTTTGTAAAAACGTTCCTTGGATGACCCTCTATCAGATTCCTTCAAGCCATGTTGATTGGTCGAAAAACATGGCCGCCAGGGGGGCGGGGCTATTTTGCCTTATATGGCTATAGTGAAAACTTAAAAAATCTTCTTCTCCGAAAGTGTCAGACCGATTTTCAAATAATTTTGTAGAAATGTTCCTTGGATGACCCACTTTCAGATTCCTTCAAGCCATGTTGATTGGTAAAAAAACATGGCCGCCAGTGGGCAGGGCTATTTTGCCTTATATGGCTATAGTGAAAACTTAAAACATCTTCTCCTCCAAAAGTGTCTGGCCGATTTTCAAATAATTTTGTAGAAATGTTCCTAGGGTGACCCTCTATCAGATTCCTTCAATCCAAGTTGATTGGTCGGAAACTATGGCTGCCAGGGGGCGGGGCTTATATAGCTAAAGTGAAAAAAAAAAATTAGGTGAGCGATTCCAGGGCCATCATGGCCCTCTTGTTTAACCATTTTATTTGATTGACGTCTCCATCTTTTGATATTGATCTGTCCATTTACCAATATAAATTGTTTTCACCCTATTATCAATTGAATGACAGGTGTATAGCTGTACAGACTGTTTCACTATTTCACAATGGCCAACTGGATGTGACATGTCTGATTGATTTTTCAATATTTGTACCTAGATGTTTTTTTATCACTGAGACTGCAACAGGTCTTGGCCAGATTTATAAGACATCAATGTGACTAACTCAATATCATTCAGCAGACAAACACACAACAATGCTAAGGGATTTGTTGTTGATGGTGCATTCCTTTGCATGCATTACATTCAGGACTCGGCAAAAAGTCTTAATCTCCTTCCAGAAACATCTTCCATAATGTTATCTGTCGGAATAGTATAAAAACAAACAAAATTGCTATTCATAGCCATCCCTGATGTCTCTACTTTGGCCATTGCCAAAAAGCAATAACTTACCTTTGTGTATAAATTCAAGAACTGCATTTCTCTATATCATCAAACTGAGGCTATCTTTCTCTTATTATTACTGTACATTGTACTTTATATTTATTCTGGTATTTATTTAATAGGTTATGCTTAATCTTTATAATTGAAAACATATTGATAACATTGAGTCATGAATATTTGATTGACAATATCCCACCTGCAGATGCTTTTTGAGGTATCAGAAGTGAGTTTAGCAAAAAGACATTGTGGTAAAAGTAAATAATGCTCAAAATAAACAAAGTTCTCCTTTTGCCGCTAATGTTTTCATCTCTTCCAATAAGTATACTTTCATTTGCAGAGATTTTTCAACTTATGCTTAGATGTTTTTAACCCTTTCCCTCATATAAACGCTTTTGGACGCATCTGCAGCAGACGGCTTTTTGAAAACATAGTGACAAAAGAAGAAATTGCACAAAACGTGCAATTTCTCCTTTTGCCACAATGTTTTCCACTTTTAGTCATAGGTTATCCATTCAATTATGGAGATTTTCTATGTTTTGACAAAATACGTTCAAAGTCGTCTGCTGCAGAATTGCCGTATGAGGGAAAGGTTAAGCATCTGCCACAAATTAAAAATGTTGTATGTGGGATAGGGTTAACATTTATCATTATAACCTATGCATGTAATTCAGAATTTCAATATGATATCAGATACAAACATGCATTTGAAAAATCTTCTTTGCCAAACTCATCATATTGTTCTCTGATTGCAATTGGCCACACATTGATTTGTTCAGTTCAGTTACCCTAAATCACCACATGATTACAGTCTCATTTATATAAAACTGGTATAATTAGATTTATTCCCTTATAAACACACATAATTATTTGAAAGGACAGGGTTGTGCACTTAAACAGGATTAACAGTAACAATTATAAGTGAGCACTTGTTATGATCGTGACCAGTAAACTGTCTTTTACTAGATTATGGTCAAGGTTAAAGTTTCTTATGTATACAGAGCTGTAAGGTATAATACCATTGATTGTATTAATTTACAGAAGTTTGTGTTTTCAGCATCAGACTATGTATCGAGGGCTTGGCATGAAACAGTTGTAACTAAAATTGATATTTTTTTACCAAGGTTAATCACCTCGCCATAAAGTCTTTATAAGTGTTAAATAATTCTTTTGATAAACAATGGAAATTTGCATTGTTTACAAATGGGTCAAAACTGCCCCCAAACCAGGGATCTCAAAATAGGTTTTTAGTTACAACCGTTTCACGCCAAGCCCTCGGTATAAGACCTGTGTTTTATAGATGTATTTTTAGTCTTTCATTATTTTAACCTTCTCTCTCATACATCAAATATGAAACAGAGGCCTTTGAAAATATCAAGGCTCAAATTGGAAAATCTCGCTACATAAAGTGAAACTATAATTATACCCCCGATAAACGAAGTTTAGAGGGGGTATATTGGAGTCACCCTGTGGTTGGTCGGTCGGTCGGTCGGTCGGTCGGTCGGTCGGTCGGTCGGTCGGTCGGTCCGTTGCGATTTTCCTTGTCCGGAGCATAACTTTAAAACTAATTGTTGGAATTTAATAAAACTTCATAGGATGATACAACACATTGAGAGGAAGTGCGGTGTACAGGAACCATAACTCTATTTTACCTAAATACAGAGTTATTGCCCTTTGTTACTTTTTCTTGTCCGGAGAATTACTTAATAACTAACAGATGGAATCTAATAAAACTACATACAATGGTAGAGCATAATCAGCAGAAGTGCAGTATACAAGAACCATAACTCTAATTTACATAATTACAGAGTTATTGCCCTTTGTTACTTTTTCTTCTTCGTAGAGTCTTGTCCGGAGCATAACTTTAAAACAAATTGTTGAAATTTAATAAAACTTCATAGGATGATACAACACATTGAGACGAAGTGTGGTGTACAGGAACCATAACTCTATTTTATCTAAATACAGAGTTATTGCCCTTTGTTACTTTTTCTTGTCCGGAGAATTACTTAATAACTAACAGATGGAATCTAATAAAACTACATACAATGGTAGAGCATAATGTGAGGAAGTGCAGTGTACAAGAACCATAACTCTAATTTACATAATTACAGAGTTATTGCCCTTTGTTACTTTTTCTTGTTCGTAGAGTCTTGTCCGGAGCATAACTTTATAACTAATTGTTGGAATTTAATAAAACATCATAGGATGATACAACACATTGAGAGGAAGTGCGGTGTACAGGAACCATAACTCTATTTTACCTAAATACAGAGTTATTGCCCTTTGTTACTTTTTCTTGTCCGGAAAATTACTGAATAACTAACAGATGGAATCTAATAAAACTACATACAATGGTAGAGCATAATCAGAGGAAGTGCAGTGTACAAGAACCATAACTCTACTTTACATAATTACAGAGTTATTGCCCTTTGTTACTTTTTCTTGTTCGTTGAGTCTTGTCCGGAGCATAACTTTAAAACTAATTGTTGGAATTTAATAAAACTTCATAGGATGATACAACACATTGAGAGGAAGTGCGGTGTACAAGAACCATAACTATATTTTATCTAAATACAGAGTTATTGCCCTTTGTTACTTTTTCTTGTCCGGATAATTACTTAATAACTAACAGATGGAATCTAATAAGACTGCATACAATGGTAGAGCATAATCAGAGGAAGTGCAGTGTACACGAACCATAACTCTAATTTACATAATTACAGAGTTATTGCCCTTTGTTACTTTTTCTTGTTCGTAGAGTCTTGTCCGGAGCATAACTTTAAAACTAATTGTTGGAATTTAATAAAACTTCATAGGATGATACAACACATTGAGAGGAAGTGCGGTGTACAGGAACCATAACTCTATTTTACCTAAATACATAGTTATTGCCCTTTGTTACTTTTTCTTGTCCGGAGAATTACTTAATTACTAACAGATGGAATCTAATAAGACTGCATACAATGGTAGAGCATAATGAGAGGAAGTGCAGTGTACACGAACCATAACTCTAATTTACATAATTACAGAGTTATTGCCCTTTGTTACTTTTTCTTGTTCGTAGAGTCTTGTCCGGAGCATAACTTAAAAACTAATTGTTGGAATTTAATAAAACTTCATAGGATGATACAACACATTGAGAGGAAGTGCGGTGTACAGGAACAATAACTCTATTTTACCTAAATACAAAGTTATTGCCCTTTGTTACTTTTTCTTGTCCGGAAAATTACCTAATAACTAACAGATGGAATCTAATAAACCTACATACAATGGTAGAGCATAATCAGAGGAGTGCAGTGTACAAGAACCATAACTCTACTTTACATAATTACAGAGTTATTGCCCTTTGTTACTTTTTCTTGTTCGTAGTCTTGTCCGGAGCATAACTTTAAAACTAATTGTTGGAATTTAATAAAACTTCATAGGATGATACAACACATTGAGAGGAAGTGCGGTGTACAAGAACCATAACTCTATTTTACCTAAATACAGAGTTATTGCCCTTTGTTACTTTTTCTTGTCCAGAGAATTACTTAATAACTAACCGGTGGAATCTAATAAAACTGCATACAATGGTAGAGCATAATAAGAGGAAGTGCAGTGTACAAGAACCATAACTCTTATTTACATAATTACAGAGTTATTGCCCTTTGTTACTTTTTCTTGTCCGGAGAATTATTTAATAACTAACAGATGGAATCTAATAAAACTACATACAACGGTAGAGCATAATCAGAGGAAGTGCAGTGTACAAGAACCATAACTCTAATTTACATAATTACAGAGTTATTGCCCTTTGTTATCCAAAAATGAACAAAACAAGAATAACCCGATCCATAACATTGTCCTTTTAAGGTGGGGTTTCTAAATATTTCACAACCTTTCCTATCAGGGCGGCGTTCGGGGGTATTAATCACATTCAGTGATAGTTCTAGTTATTAAATATAGTTGAAATATTATTGCAAAATAAAGAAATTACTCATTTTGTGAATAAATTTTGTTTGTTGACTTTGTTTTTACCCAGTGAAACTCAGTCCAGATTCTATGCAACACAGATAATATTGACCTTCGAATATATGCACTTCTTGGACACCTGCTATCGAGATTTAAAGCCAGAAAACATTCTCATAGGTCGAGATGGTTATGTAAAAGTAAGTTACAGAGTGTGCAGCACTAACATGAACCCAATCTCTAAACTTCCAGTCACAGATTCCATCACAATTCATTACTGTCACAGTTTTTGTTTTTTTCCCGAGAACTTAATGATTGTTCACATGGTGTGTGGATTATTCCTTTATTAGTCACCTTGCATACTGTCAAACAGGTGAAGCAATTGATGAACTTTAGTGCTCAACCTATAACTTCATGTCATATACATGTAGTACCATATTGTGACACTTCCACATTGTAAAATACAAAGGAAGAAAATAGATTTGTTCATTTACAAATTGTATATTTCAGAAAAAGTTGATAGAACTATTTGTTGGAAAAGAAGGTTGTTCGTAATGACATCCGTTTCTCTTTTCCACAGTGTTTTAGAAAATCTGATTACTGTTGGTAATGTTATTTTGGGAGGGTGAAGAGATAATAAGGGCAGACAATCTGAAATTGTAATACAAAAATATTTTAGTAATTTATTTGGCTTTTCTTAATCTGTTAACTTGTTAGTACTTTACCTTTTCCCCTTAAAGTTTTGAGTAATTTCACCTTTTCTATTACACAGCTTTTTTTTAGAGGATGTAAATTGGCTAGATTGTGGTCAATTTATCCTTTTAAACATGTTTATCGAAAATGTTTTAACAGCAACTCTATTAAAAAGTATTATTGAGTCAGCTACATATTGATTCTTGCAAACTCCGAGTACAGCAGTACATTTTGTGAAGGAAAAAGTGGGAAAAGAAGGAACTATCAGAATGTGCAGCAATTCCCATGCAAGGGTTTCCTTAAATATGTGGGTTTTTCCCCCATTACTTAATTTTCTTTTCATGTTTATTTCACCTGTGGAAGTGTCTTGATATATAGAAATTTGTGATTGTACACTACGAATTATAATTACAAATACAACAGATTTCAAAAGAACAAAACTTATGTAATTATGCTGTTGTTTCATGTTTTTTCTAGTCCCTGGATCTACTTTTTAAATTGTTTTGAATTTAATTAACTTGTGTATTTTTTTTGCAGATTTCAAAAGTTGCAGATATTTATGGGGATCCAATCGTAATTGTTGTCAACCAAAGGATCAGGCAGAGAATTATGTTGAGCTTTTCACATTTTTCAGAGCTGAATTTTTATAAATTATTTGTACATGTATATAATGTCTAATGTTTTCTTTGCTTCGACAGTGAACCACATTCCCGATTTTATGCTGCACAAATTGTATTGGCCTTTGAGTACCTTCATTTTTTGGATCTTATATACCGAGATCTAAAACCCGAGAACCTCCTTATAGACTCCGCGGGGTATATAAAAGTAAGTAAAGTCCTGACATGGCAGGCCTTGTCATAAGTATATCTTTAGGTTGATATTGTTTACATGGTTTATATTCTCTTTTTTTACATATTTATTTTGATAATGAAATATATAGTAAAATACATATTATTTGAATAATGTAGAACACTTTCATGCATATTCTTCAAGTTTTGAATAATTTCCACATGCTATTTTTTAATCAGGTACGATCATTTAGGTTCATGTTTGTCTCATTCGTTTAAACCATCATTTTCTAAAATCATATTCAGGCCATAAGGTGCATGGACACTTAATATTTCATTATCAGATAGATTTGTCATGTATGCTTGTAATTTTTTCTACAGTTATAATTCATTGATGCATTTGTTACTTGGGCTTATCAGCTACAGGAAAATGATCCTATTGTATTATAACAAGTAAAAATTGAAAAGTAAAAGCCTGATAGAAGCAGGTATTAATGTTTGAGTAAAATGGAGCATATTTATATAGTCTTTTGCTTCTAACATAATTAAACTTGAAAAGATGTATTTTAAAAATGAAACACACTTAGAAGCATTTAGCATAATGTACAGTTATTAATACTTAAGGACATTTCCTGTTAAAGATAGTCCAATTTTACTTCTTTGTTTGTGTTCCTGCCTGGAATTTTTGAACTTCCCCTTAAGTTATTTTTGGGCCTGCTATTATATCCCTAGTGTTAGTTAGTTTTTAGTTACCATATTTATCACATATGCATTTTAACTAGCTATGTACTCATGTTTTAGAATTTTCATTGTACATGTATACTGCTTCTCATTTAACAGCGAGCCACATTCCCGATTTTACGCAGCACAAATAGTGTTAGTGCTGGAGTACTTGCACCACCTAGACTTAATGTACAGAGACTTAAAACCCGAAAATCTTCTTCTTGATACTGTGGGTTATTTAAAGGTATGGTAAGGTACTGTTATAGCTGTCAACATTGTATTGCTATAGCAATGCCAGTAAATTCACGTTCATCTTTTGAGGCATTGGCTAGCTTTTTATGTGCTCATTTCTTTCGCAGTGACGAGTTCTCCCACATTTCTGCATAGTTGTATTTTATGGCTTCAGACCACAGAGCCCTGGAGAATCTTTAAGTCCAGGAAAACAATCATAGCTCGCCAAAACCCTATTTAAGGGTACTCAGTTGAATCATTTAACCCTTTCCCACTTGCAGAAAAAGCATTTTGACACGTTTGTAACTAATGACATTTGAAAACAGTGTGACAAGAGAAGAAATCGCTCATTATGAGCAAGTTCTCTTTTTGCCTGAATGTTTTCAACTGTATTCAATGCATTAAAATGCATCTACAGGTGTGAAAGGGTTAAAAAATGGCATGACAGTTAATAGGGTGAAACCTTGTTGATCTATCCTTTTCCAGAGTTCTGTGGACACATCAATAATGTCTTTATTTTGTCTAATGGTGGTGGAATTTACAGTGGTTCATGTTATTGTTTCTTGTTATTAAGGGAAACCTTGGCACAAAATTACACCTTGCACATCTGTTAAAATGTATTTTGGTTATGCACCAAAGTTATTTGCAGGCACAGAGTTATACAATTTTGCAAAACACGTTTGTAATTTTATCTTCACAATACAGAACTATTTTGGGGGTTGCTGTTTTCATTAAATCACTTCAAACTTCTTTAACCTTTCCAAAATGCAATAATTCGGAATCAAATGACTGAAAAAATCAGGACAAGAATATTGAAAACCTACAAATGAAAGTGTATTTATTACAAGAGTTGAAAACATTGTGGCAAAAAGGAAAATTACTCATTATGTGTCGTCTTCTGCTGATGTGTCAAAATGTGTCTGAAGGTGGGAAAGGTTTAAAGAATATTTAAGATTTACACATGCTGTTATATAAGGCATAATTTTTATTCTATTATTTATTTTTTAGTTTTAAAAATCATAAAATTTTGTAACATCAAGCACAAAGGGCTCTTGCTGCCAATTCTCCCACTCGGAGACGCATCTGTAGCAGACAACAATAACATTGAGGCAAAACAGGAAATTTCTCATAAAGTTTTCAACTGAGACTATTCAGTAAAATACACTTCCATTTATAAAGATTGTGCGTAATTTGGCTGAGATGTATATTAAGTCGGCTGCTGCAGATATGTTGTATGTAATTGTTGGAAAGGGTTAACAAAATACATTGGAGCGTCATTCTGATATCTGTCAGAAGTAACATCTCAGTCATTCTGATATCTGTCAGAAGTAACATCTCAGTCATTCTGATATCTGTCAGACGTAACATCTCAGTCATTCTTATATAGATGTTAGAGGTAACATCATTTAATATTGATTCCCCAACCCTCCAATAAGCCAATTCTTTTGAGTACCTACATCATAGGGTTTGGTTGCATCATAAGTGAGATGTAGATGGGAAAAGATCAGTTAACCCTTCCTTATCTAGTTTCTTTGGTAGCCATGAAAAATTTGATGTACTTTCCTCAAAGAAGTAATTGATATAAATATATACATGTAGGAAAACTAGAAGAAAAAAACAAACATTTTGTGCATGTTGTAAAAAGGAAATAGTCAGGTAATGTACTTGGTGTAAATTCTTGTTATCGGTGCTATCTCAATTTGATAAAGGTTTTGCACTTGTTTAAAAAGTAACTTTGATGAAAACAAAACACTTAACATAATTATATGATATGTCTATGTTGTAATCTTATCACTTTCTGTAAATTCTAATGTTATGCTTGCAATGCAATACTATGACTGTTTTTAACAAGTGATAGGAGTTCAAATTCTTAGAAATTGATTACTAATTATTGAACAAGAAATATGAAAGCTTTTATAGCAGTAATGGAGTGCGTGCAAATTCTTTGGAACCAAAGTACAAATTAACAGACAAAGTAATTTGAAAGGAACTACACCTTGTCTTCATTTTAGTTCCAATTTTACAAAGAGAGAATTTAGGTGCATATTTGAGTGAATTTGACCATGCCGCTTGATTCTTAAAGATAGTTAAAATTGATTTGATTGATGTGTGTTATATGCTTCATAATCAGATACCACTTTTTCTGGTATGCTTTTTGTACTTTTCATACATGCTTACAGTATTAACCATATTTGATGTTTTTATCAATAGTATTTTAATCAGGTACTTTTACCCCCCCTCCCCTCCCTTTCCCACATACAATAAATATGCGGTAGACTACTGAAAGCATCTAAACATAAATATGGAAACTCTCTATGAATGAAGTATAATTATTAAAAAAAGTTGAAAACATTGTAGCAAAAGCAGAATTTTGTTCATTTTGCGAATTTACAAAATTGCTTTTTTTTTGTCGCAATGTTTTCAAAAGTTGTATTCAGCAGATGCATCAAAATAATTCTGCAAGGAGATAAGGGTTACTAAGAGTGAATATCTAAACAGAAAAAAGTACCTCAAAATCGGATTCATACCTTTGCCTCTGATTTCTCTGCTTCGTAGACTGCTTTTGATAGATTACTTGCAAAAAGGCCAGAATCTAGATGAGCAATAATATAATTTCTCACAGCGTTTTATAGTCTTTCTTAAAATATGCTTATATTTCAATTCTTTATTCTATAACACTGACTTACAGCCGTGCTATTTTTCTAAAACTCTGAGAACCATTGAAGGAAATCACTATAAATTATACTGTAATCTTCATTAAATATGAATTTCACTAATTTCCAAGCAGTTTTTGTGCTTCGGGCCTGGAATTTGGTTCAATGTGGTTTACCACTATGGCAGATCTATCAACAATAATTATTGTAACTGCAATAAAAAATAATGTTGGGCATTTAAAGTGGTAAGATATTGAAGAACAAATGGTTGGTATGACAGTCATGGTAATTCCATTGTAAGTGCGAGAATATGTTTGCTTCTGTTTTTTTCTAACTAAATCCTTGATATTTTATACCATAGTTGATGATAAATAGTTGATTTCGCTTGTTTAATATGCCTTATTTTTTCTGCTTGTTTTAGTTTTATCAAATTAATTACTAATTCAATGACAATTTTGAGATTAACACCTATATGAAATAATTATTTGAAAATAGTGTATAAGGAGCATAATTCTTATGATATTTTTACCCTTTCCGACATAAAGCAAATCTGCAGCAGACGACTTTGAAAATCTATATATACAGAAATGTGAAAAATCTCCATGAAAGATAGCTTGATTGTTAGATAAAGTTGAAAAATGATGAGTCACTTGGCCAAAGATAAATTGCTCGACATGAGCAGTTTTATGTGATTCTTTGTAATGAATAAGTTCAAGCAATAAAGCTGAAGTTTTTACATTTTGTTAAGCATTCTTAACCTTTTCCCACATACAACAAATCTACAGTAGACGACTTTAGAAACAAAATTGGGAAAATTCTATGTTAATGAAAGTATACATTAATGAATAAAGTTGAAAACATTTAATACAAAATTAGAAACTGCTCATCATGAGCAATTTCACCTTTTGTCACAACGTTTTCAGTAGAAGTCTGCATAGACATATAATAAACAAGTCTATAAGCGGAAATAGGTAAATAAGCAACTTTCATATACAAATAGTGTTTGTCATTATGCTTTTTGTGTCCATCTTGTTTGCAAGACATCTGAGAATTATATTATTCCCCAGTGACAAAGCTTTATAGTACAATAAGAATAATAGTATTGCATAAAGTCTTGTAATATCTGCAAAGTATGGCTTCTAAACTATTGCATGTTTTATTATAAAACATTTCCTTCTGATATATGCAAAACAGGCTTTATGTATAAATTATTAAATGTATTTAGAATGTTATTTATGAATGCATGAATGATATATCATCATAAATTTAAATTAGAAATAAACCTTTTGGATTTCTTTTTTTTTTTCCCACAGACAACAGATCTGCAGCAGACTACTTTGAAAACATCTTGGCAAACATATGAAAAACTACAGTTAAATTCTGAGCAATTTCACCTTTTGTCACAATGTCTTCAGAAGTCATTACTGCTACAGATTCACCAAAAAGGTGGGAAGGGATAAAAACAAGTGAAAATATTCATCTGCTTTTATCTCCACTCTACAGTATGATCATATTTGTTACAGTTCTAGGCTGTACAATCAATTCAGTTTTCTCAGTAGTTCCTTATAAAGTCTTATAGTCAAACAATAATACTGTACATGAACGTACATATAATATGTAATATAATCTGAATAAATCCTCAGAAGTTTTAAAACCTTAAGGCAGATAGAATTTCACATGGTGTGGATTATGCCAGTTGAAATTGCCCACCATTGATTACTTTAGAAAGTCACAATGATTAGGGAACACCTTTTTATCTCTTTCCCACATACATTCACAAATCTGCAGCAGTGGACTTTGGAAAGATCTAGACAAGTCAATAAGGCAAGCTCTCTATTCATTTAACCCTTTCCCACCCATAGACGCATTTTGACGAATCTGCAGCAGACGACTTTTGAAAACATTGTGACAAAAGAAGAAATTGCTCAAAACAAGCAATTTCTCCTTTTGCCACAATTTTTTCAATTTGATATATAATAATTAAACGTTTATTAATTTTCCAAGTCTTAAGCAATATGTTTTCAAAGACCTCTGCTGCAGATTTGTTGTATGTGGGAAAGGGTTGAGTTATAATTATTATTGAATAGGATCGTAAAGATTGTGTCAAAAGTCGTCTGCTTAAGATGCCTCTGCATGTGAAACGGTTAAAAGAGATCTGATTGCACAAAATTGTGTTGGTGCCTTGCCGTGTCATTATGTGTTTACACATACATGTATGTTGTTTGTAAAGATTTTGTTATCAAATACTTATTGTGATGTATTATCCGATTGAAATGTTGCTGAAGAGTTATTAATATATTGCTTTCCATGTTACATGATGTATACAATTTTTGTTTTTGTATTTCATTGTTTCAGGTGATATTTGTCTAAATAAAAAAAAAATTGTTTATCTCTTGAACAAAGTTTGGCTATCGGACCTGTCCTATTTTCTTAATCATTTGCCAAATGCAGATACATTATCATATGACATTTGAAAGCCTTTGTCGCAAAATGACACTTAATGGCTCTTTCTTAGCAATTAATCCTTTGCAACAAATGTTTTCAACTATTAAATTGTGAGAATATCTGTCCTTATGCTATAGATTTATTATATATTGAACAAGGATAAAACAAGAGAAATGAATTCATAAACTATAATAATACAAAACAGTTATATAAATAGTAATAGATTGCCATCTGATATTTTAGTCAGGAACATGTTACATACGTCATTCTTTTATACTGTTTGCTGAAATATTTATGTCTACAGAATTTTAATACAATTGGTTTACAGAGTTGATCTGTATTATATAAGTTATAATAGACCATTTGGGGCAGGCACTGCTTTGTTTTTCATTTGATATATTTGTGGGGAAAAAAGTAAATCAGGACTGCAACTTCTTTGATTGTAATGTGATAACTGTTCAATAACAGAGGTGTCAAATTCCATAACTGAATTAAGTGTGGCTCTTTATGGCTGGTCGGAGCATAAGAACAAGAGCAATAATCTCTATTGGATCATTTCTAAAACATGATAATGGCTTAACCAGATTGTACCTGATATGATTTTAGACTTTTCAAAATTAAACTCCACGTACAACAAATCTGATGTACACAACTTTGAAAAATGTTGGATATATATATAAATATAAGTATTATAATCAATTGAATAAGAGTTGAAAACATTGTGGCATAAGGAGAAATTGCTCATGTGGTCACAAAGTTTCCATATTTAGTCATACTGCTACAGAGGTCTCAAAATGCATCTGTATGAGGGAAAGGGTTAAAACATCTCTGATAAAATAGATATTATTGCATATAGAGAAATTGCTCATCGTAAGCATTATTTCACCCTTGCATTGGAGGCACACTAAGACAATTGTCACAGAGAAGGGGTAATTTCCATAAAGGAGTGTTTATATATAGGAACAAGAAGTAGGTACATCTTTGTAGAGTTAATCCAGAGATTAAGTGACACTGTAACTGGTAATTCCATGTTGGCCTCAGATCATAAACAGGGGGGTTGATATCGATTTTAACACTCTTAAATTAACCCTTTCCCACATACAATTAATCGGCAGCAGTAGACTTTTATGCCGAGATATGGAAAATGTCTATTAAAGTATAGTTATTGGATAGAGTTGAAAACATTGAGGCAAAAGTAGAAATTATAAGCGCGTTGTGACCATTTTTTATCCTTTTGCCAAATGTAAGAATTTAAAGTCGTCTGCAGCAGTTTTTTAATTGCTGCTGCCTAAGTGAAAGGTAATTAAACCTTTGAGCTGTGTAGACTTGAAAGTAATATCTCATTTAGACAATTGGAGAAAACCAAGATCAGACCACAAATCATCATTCTTAGACTTAATGAAAAAGTAGCATTGCTTAGTTTTAATAAAGAGATATAGAAGACACCAAGGATTCAATGAAGTAATTTCTTGGCCAAACTGCAATGTTGATGGACAACTGGAGTTTAATATAAGATGCTTTCCATGTCTAACTACATAAATATTTGTGTTAGGAACTGAAGAAACATTTTCACAAAGTAATCAACTTTCACAATGCCTGCTTTGCTATCAAAATAAGTCCATACACTCAAAACTGCCTGTACTTATAAAATGCATCTAGGCTATTGCCTGATAGGTTAATGAACCTTAACCTAGGAAACATTCCAAGTACTGTCCTTTCATGTAAAGTTTCAACCTTTTCTCACAAACAACAAATCTACAGCAGACAATATGGAAAACATCTGGGCGAAGCTATGGGTAATCTCTGTAAATGAATGCTTAAATATCACATAGAGTTTCAAACATTACGGCAATATGAGGAATGGCTCATTATGAAATAAAAATCCTTTTACCGTGATGTTTTGATAATTTGTCTGTTGCATTGTGAAAGGTTGTAAACTATAATGCCTTTTTTTTTTGTCTCTCATTGCCTCTTTCCTACTATCAGGAGATATTCCTCTCAAGCAGCACAGCTGTTCTCAAAATCAATAAGTCTTTCCTAATAAAATGTCCTCTCTTCCTGTAGATAGTTTTAACCCTTTCCTACATACCAGACGCTTTCTGACGCCTCTGCAGCAGACGGCTATTTGAAAACATAGTGACAAAAAGAAGAAATTGCACAAAACGTGCAATTTCTCCTTTTGCCACAATGTTTTTCACTTTTAGTCATAGGTTATCCATTCAATTATAGAGATTTTCTACTTTTCGACAAAATATGTTCAAAGTTGTCTGCCGCAGAATTGTCATATGAGGGAAAGGGTTAACTCTTTCCCACATACCAGACACTTTCTGACTCCTTTGCAGCACAAAGAGTGTGGAAAAAGAGTGCTCATCATGGGCAAGTTCTCCTATGCCACAGTGTTTTTTCAACTCTTTTTGATAATTACTCTTCCATTTTTAGAATTTTTCCGTAATTTTTGCAAAGATGTGTTCAAAGTTGTCTGCTGCAGATTTGTTGTATGTGGGAAAGGGTTAACACATTCCATTAACATTTCTCTGCAACCAAGTCATTTGAAACTTATGAAAGTTTTCGACATCAGAGATGTATATTTTGTAGATTTGTAGTTTAAATAATAGCATATTGCAAATTACTTGAAGCCTTTACTGTAGACAATTTTAACTATTCCCTGATACAAACAACATCTGACACCACTGCAGTAGATAGCTTCTGAAAACATTGTTGAAAAAGTAGAAATTGCTCAGAAACAATGAGCGCTTTTCTTATATTTATGCCCCTGGCCAAAATTAAACATTCACTGCGATTTTGTCTTTCCATCATAATTGTTTTCTGTAAAAAAAAAATTGAATGTATGCATATTTTTAAATGACAATAACAAGATACAGTCCAAGTTTTGGGTGACATCAGATCATTCTTAGCAGAGTTATTGCCCTTGAAGTTGAAAGTTTTGTAGTTTGGTAGATTTTGCGGTTTCTGCATGTTTTCCTTGAAATCCATGCAGATAATTACAATTATTTTTGGTGGGAAGTTGTATTATCTTAAGATACAAATTTAGTTTATATTGGTTCTTTCGGATTATTCTAAGCACATTTAATGAAAATTTCATAGATTTATAGATTTGGCAATTAACCTTTCCCTCATACGACAATTCTGCAGCAGATGATTTTGAACATGTTTTGTTAAACAATCGAAAATCTCTATAATTGAATGGATAACCTATGACTAAAAGTGGAAAACATTGCGGCAAAAGGAGAAATTGCTCATTTTGAGCAATTTCTTCTTTTGTCACTATGTCCCGGCTCGGCCAACTTTCTTTCCGAGGATTGACAAAAGTCAATGCGACAAGCGTCATTCGTCTTCCACCAATGGGCTAAGTCTATGTGGAAAAGCAGCCAGTTGCTTGGGAAGATTGTTGTGTGGAGTACTGGTGTGAGAAAACCAGGAAATGCATGAGTAGGTGAACTGGCCGCCGTGATATAACTGAAAAAATTGTTAAAAACGGCGTTAAACCCCAATTAATCAATCAATCAATCAATTGTCACTATGTTTTCAAAAAGCCGTCTGCTGCAGAGGCACCAGAAAGGGTTTATTGTTTTGAATGGTCTTGGAACAGCATCTTGGGCATTATGGAATAGCCTCTTGAAAGGGTAACATTGAAACCCTTCGCACATTGATTGTATCAACTAAGTGACAGTTGTGAGCTCAAAGAGGATGGATGCCTATGTTATTAGTGGAGACAGGAAACCAGTTAATCAGCATTTTCCCCTCTGGGTGATACATTATATCTAGGCTGCTGTATTATGCAATCACCCATTTTTCAGTGTTTTCCTGGAACTCTACCAGTCAATTAGTGATGGTTTACCTTATTTAGAGATTAAAATAGTTTAGGTTATTTAGATATTGAAACAGTTTCCTCTTTAAATGTCAAATGAATACTAAGTCTTGCGTTTTATAAGGTTTTATACAATATTTGTTTTTAGTATTTGGTTTTGTTATGCAATTTAATAATATTATGGGATCTGAGATGAATACTTGATATATTTTTGAATGACAGGTCACAGTGATTTATTGTCTACGTTCTGATGTCTTTTGAGTAATGTTCTATTTTCCCCAGTTTTTCTAATGTTGTCTGCAGCAATGAGCGGATAAAGATGAATCCTTTCCTTGGGCTGGTCCACAGGAAAACAATCTTTGACACTTTGCAAACAAATCAGATCAGCACGACCATGTGATATGTCGGATCAGGCTTGTTCCTGTTATTCTAACATTCGTTAACTCTTTCCCTCATATGACATTTCTGCAGCAGACGACTTTGAACATATTTTGTCAAACATAGAAAATCTCCATAATTGAATGGATAACCTATGACGAAAAGTTGAAAACATTGTGGCAAAAGGAGAAATTGCACGTTTTGTGCAATTTCTTCTTTTGTCACTATGTTTTCAAAAAGCCATCTGCTGCTGAGGCGTCCGAAAGCGTTTATATGAGGGAAAGGGTTAAGACTTTCAGGTTGAAAACATCCGAAGAAAAGAAAGAAAAGTGCACACATCGAAAAAAGTTTGCTGTATGTGCATCGAATCTTGTCTGTGTTAACCTATTTCCACAAACAATAAGCTACAGCAGAAAACATCTATATGAGCAATTTCTCCTTTTGTCACAATGTTTTTAAAATGCATCTGCAAGTGGAAAAAGGTTAAGTAATGGGTTGAAGGTTTGGTGTAAGTAACCTTCCAGTTCAATAACTGTCTTGTCTTGGGTCAAAACCTTTGTATGAAAATAGGAAATAGGTGTAAACATTTGAGTGGTTTTCAATGGCCTGCCGAAAATTGTTCCAAAAATAGAGTTGGGTTACTAAAATTAGCTTGCCTGTCTGTGCAATGTTCATTTTGTTCTAAATAAGTAATGGGAAAAGCTAGTCTGTATTGGCTTTGACATGTTTGATAGAGATTTCAAACCAAGCAACCCTTTCACATTTAGCACTTTCAATGGTGTTCTAGAGACTTCAGTCGAAAGTTAATCTTTCCCCTAATACATAGTTATTTTGTTTGAAGCAGAATAGGTGTATCTGTCCATTTATTGTGTATCTTATGCTGTAATTTAGCACTTACCCTTGTTGAATCACCCAAAATATTGTTGCGCCAGGAATATGTCTGGAGAAAGAATTCTGTTTGCATTTCCTTCATGGGCAATTACTATTTTGGCTTCCCTTGGCTTTGTGTGTTTGGATCTATTTGTGTGGATTTTTCAGATTTATACCTGGTAGTTGTTAACCCTTTCCCTCATACGACAATTCTGCAGCAGACGACTTTGAACATATTTTGTCAAAACATAGAAAATCTCCATAATTGAATGGATAACCTATGACAAAAAGTAGGAAAACATTGTGGCAAAAGGAGAAATTGCACGTTTTGTGCAATTTCTTCTTTTGTCACTATGTTTTCAAAAAGCTGTCTGCTGCAGAGGCGTCAGAAAGCGTCTATATGAGGGAAAGGGTTAAGTCAACTCTTTTTCCACTTGTATACACAAATTGGTGCATATGCATCAGAGGACTTTTGAAACCATTGTGGCAAATGGAGAAGCTGCAGGTCATGATGAGCTCTTTTCAATATTAATACTTACATTAACATTCATAGAGATTTTCAAAGTCTGGCAGATTTGTTGTATGCTGGACTGGGTTATTTGCTGAAGATATGGCAGCAATATCTGATTTTTGGAGGGGATGTGGTGAAAAGAATATATGCAAGAATATAATTATGCACTCTTTGTAATTTTGAACAATTTTTTGAGTTTATAAGAAGGAAAGGTACAGTGTGTAAATGATGTAAAAATAATGTTGACAGATCTGGAATAGCCATCTTTGAAGTAAACATTCCCTACATCTATTACTCAACCTGAATAGTGTGGCTTTGAAATAGATTGTTTGAATGGTGTCATATGAGCCATCCCGCGAGAAAACCAACATTGTGGACTCTGTGCAAAGTATGGACCCGTATCAGCCTAAGCATGCCGCACAGGTTAACACGGACAGACACTTTTCACCCCCAGTGGATTTTCTGTTTCATGAGTCATTACTCTGTACCTCTATCTCCCCTGAGACGGAATGTGTCGGCCCGGATCAGTCTACGCGGACTGAGCAGGCTAATCTAGTTCAATACATTAAGCAGAGTCAACAATGTTAGTTTTCTCGTGGGAATTAGTCTCAAATGTTCACAACTCACAAGATAATTCTCCTTGTACCATTGAGCAATGCTTCCTATTACTTGTGGTTCATCAGTGCCTTACTCCACATTAAGTGCTGTCCAAAGACATACATTATTATGTCTTCCCCCCATTACATGGGGGTGACATATTGATTTTGCCTGTTCCGTCCATCCGCCCTTCACAGTGACCTTGAGCTGAAAGGTCACAGTGACAATGAGCTGAAACATTGTTTTTGCTTAATAACTGTAGAATGCTTTGGCCATGGAAGTTAATACTTCGTGTGCAGGTTGGTTACCACCAGTAGATGACCCCTATTGATTTTGAGGTCACTAGCTTGAAGGTCAAGGTCATGGTAACCTTCAGCTGAAAAATGGTTTCCTGTCAATAACTAAAGAATGCTTATGTTGAGGAACTTCATACCTGGTGTGCAGGTTGGTCCTAACCAGTAAATGACCTTTATTGAATTTGTTTGATTTTGAGGTCACAAGGTCAAATGTCGAAGGTCACGGTAACCTTCAGCTGAAAAATGTGTTTTACTCAATAACTCAAGAACGCTTATACCCAGGAACTTCATACTTGGTCTGCAGCTTGGTCCTAACCTGTAGATGACCCCTATTGATTTTGATGTCAGTAGGTCAAAGGTCAAGGTCGCGGTGACCTTTGGCTGAAAAATGGTTTCCGCTCAATAACTGAAGACTGCTTGGGCCCAGGAACTTCATACTTGGTGTGCAGGTTGGTCACCAGCAGCAAATGACCCCTATTGGTTTTGAGGTCACTAGGTCAAAGACCAAGGTCATGGTAACCCTCAGCTGAAAAATGGTTTCCGCTCAATAACTGAGGATTGTCACTGTTGCTTCATCTCCAGTCCAAAACTAAAAAATTCATCTCCATCATTTCTTTTCCTCCCCTACGACCACACAAATGGGGAGAC
The DNA here is from genome assembly GCA_031761405.1 of Serripes groenlandicus. Lineage (NCBI taxonomy): Eukaryota > Metazoa > Mollusca > Bivalvia > Cardiida > Cardiidae > Serripes > Serripes groenlandicus. The sequence goes on along the minus strand of JASEVX010000001.1, from coordinate 124,873,524 downwards.
AAGCGCTTTATCAAAAAAGCAATCTCTAGTTATAATGTAGTTTATTACAGTCCTAAGGAATCTTGTTTCCCCTTCTTTATCAAAGTAATAATTCAGCCGCATCAGGCAAAATAGATTCTAAATGCATTCATCATTTTGTGGATCACATGCTCTGATACAGGAAACAATGTATTTTATCAAATGCTGCTTTTCAAAGTGAATTGGAATTTTGACGCATGTGCAGCAGGCGACTTTTGAAAAGAGCAATTTCTCCTTTTGTTATGATAAGTTTAAACCCCTATCCAATTCCTGTACTTTCATTTACAGACATTTTCCATAGATTCTGCTTATATGTTTTCAAAGACGACGCTGCAGATTTGTTGTTCATGGGAAAGGTGGGTTAAGGTTTCAATGAGAAAGTGCATTTTGCACAGACTCAACTTCGACTACAATGTTTGCAGATACATGAAGTACTCTTCTAGTCTGCCACAGCTCCATTTTATTATAACATCGTTGTTTACCGTTTACGAGATCTCGCCTTCTAGTTGGAATGTGGTTAGAGTTTGGTTTCTTGTAGTGCCATCCTGACCTCTGTCAGGCTTATCCTTATACAGTTTTATGTTAACCCTGTCCCACACACAGCAAATCTACAGCAGACGACCTTGAAAACTTTAGGAAAAACCTTAAGTTAAAAGTTAATTCATTGGAAAGAGTTGAAAACATTGTAGCAAAAGGATAAATATTGCTCTTCGTGAGCAATTTCTCCTTTTACCACAATGATTTCAAAAGGTAGTCAGCTGGAGATGCATCTCTATGTGGGAGTGGATTAAGTCCAACTCTGATCTTGGTCTACTATTGTCACTTCCTTTGCAGTAATTATAAGAAATTCAGAATTCTCTATTAACCCTTTCCCTCATATAGACGCTTTCTGATGCCTCTGCAGCCGACGGCTTTTTGAAAACATAGTGACAAAAGGAGAAATTGCTCAAAACAAACAATTTCTCCTTTTGCCACAATGTTTTCCACTTTTAGTCATAGGTTATGGACCATTCAATTATAGAGATTTTCTACTTTTTATAAGAGCTTATGCCGTGGTGTGGTGCCCGTCGTCCGTGCATCCGTAAACAATTGCTTGTGAACGCGATACAGTCTTCAGTTTTGATTGTATCTCAATCAAACTTATACAATAGTTAGATATCCATGAGAGCTCGGTTTCGTTCGCAAACCAGCCAGATCCGCCCATGCAAGACAGGATTATGGCCCTTGGAATTGTCAAAATTGCTATAATAGAGCTTGTGAACACAATAGAGGCTCCTTTTACTATCTGATCTTCACCAAATTTACACAGTAGTTAGGTAGCCATGATAGCTCGGTTCCTTTCGCAAACCAGCCAGATCCGCCCATGCAAGACTGGATTATGGCCCTTGAAATTGTCAAAATTGCTATAATTGAGCTTGTGAACACAATAGAGGCTCCATTTACTAACTAATCTTCACCAAACATATACAGTAGTTAGATATCCATGAGAGCACGGTTCCTTTCGCAAACCAGCCAGATCCGCCCATGCAAGACTGGATTATGGCCCTTGGAATTGTCAAAATTGCTATAATAGAGCTTGTGAACACAATAGAGGCTCCATTTACTATCTGATCTTCACCAAATTTACACAGTAGTTAGGTAGCCATGAGAGCTCGGTTCCTATCGCAAACTAGCCAGATCCGCCCATGCAAGATTGGATTTTGGCCCTTGAAATTGTCAAAATTGCTATAATTGAGCTTGTGAACACAATAGAGGCTCCATTTACTAACTAATCTTCACCAAACTCAGATAGTAGTTAAATATTGATGAGAGGTCGGTTCCTTTCGAAAACCAGCCAGATGTGCCCTTGCATGACTCGATTATGGCCCTTGAAATTGTCAAAATTGCTATAATACAGCTTGTGAACACAAAAGAGCCTCCATTTACTATCTGATCTTCACCAAACTTAGATAATAGTTAAATATTGATGAGAGCTTGGTTCCTTTTGAAAACCAGCCAGATGTGCCCTTGCATGACTGGATTATGGCCCTTGAAATGGTCAAAACTGCTATAATACAGCTTGTGAACACAATAGAGCCTCGATTTACTATCCGATCTTCACCAAACTTAGATAGTAGTTGAATATTGATGAGAGCTTGGTTCCTATTGCAAACCAGCCGGATCCGCCCATGCAAGACTGGATTATGGTCCTTAAAATTGTCAAAATTGCTATAATACAGCTTGTGAACACAAAAGAGCCTCCATTTACTATCCGATCTTCACCATACATACATGCTATGGATTGAAAATGACCAAAGAACCATACCAGTAGAGCATAGGCCCTCATGGGCCTCTTGTTTACAAAATATGTTCAAAGTCGTCTGCTGCAGAATTGTCGTATGAGGGAAAGGGTTAAAGATGAAATTACCAGCTGCAGGATAAGAATTTTACTGTTTTTGTTGAAATTTATAGTTTTACTATGCCAAGATAGACCTTGGTCTGAAATTTCTAATTGTAAGACTCCCTACCTCCTTCAGTAACCTGAAGTTGACTTAATGATTGCAAACCTTTGATTTAAGTGATTCATGACATTTCAGGTAAGAGTTTACAAGATCTACCAAAGTATAACTCTTTCCCTCATACAACAAATCTGCAGCAGACGACTGAAAACCTCTAGGCGAAACTATAAAACATTTCTATAATTGCAAGCATAATCATTGAATATAGCAATGGCAAAAGGAGAAATTGCTTGTTTTAGGCAATTTCTTCTTTAATTTGACACAATGTTTTCAAAAGTCGTCTGCTAATAGAGTCGTAAGAAATAGTCTATAATTATGTGGGAAAGGGTTAAAACAGGAAACAACAAGACAATTATATTGATTTTAATTACAAATTATAGCCACTCTTTTTCTAAAATGTACTATGTTCATATAATATATTATATATCAAATATTATAAATTTTTACAGGGAAATTTAGTTTTTTTAATAATACAAATCTAGAAATAGGCATTTAATTAATATCATCACTATGTATTGATTATAATATAGAATTTCTTTCAGCTTTGAATAAATATATATATTTGACCCTTCCTTCATACAACAAAGAGACTGATCATGTTAGGCATATAATGATGCACCAAATAAGGGCGTGACATATAGTGGCATGCAGTCTTTTACAACAATTGTTATTTGCGCCATTTGTCATAAGTTTCAAACATTGGCGATTAAATATCTATAAACAAACAATATGAAAAATGCCCAGTTCTTTTCTCATTATATTGCCTGTACCCTTTCTCACATGCAGACATGGTGAACATAGTGCAAAATTTACAGAGAAATTTCTCATTTTGAGCAATTCAATTCAATATTTTTACTTTCATTAAAAGAGATTTGCCAAATTTTTACTTAGATGGTTTCAAAGTTGTGACTTGTCTACTGCATATTTATTGTATGTGGGAAAGGATTAATGTACTGTCATTTGTCTAAATCCAGGTTGGAAGAGACTAAAACTATTATTTGGTATAGGGGTTTAAGGACTGAACTTGATTTCTGTATCTTCTATTATTGGAGCAATTTAATTTCCTATAAATATGCGGAAATATAAGTAAATTGTTCATTTGAATACAAGCCCATACTTCCTTATTATACATGTAGGTAGGTTTCCATAGCAATTATCATTTAATAAAAAATTAAAAGTGATATAACAACGTGCTCCTTAGCCCTCACACATACAACAAATCTACAGTAGACAACTTGAAAACATTTAGACAAATAAATGAAAACTTCTTTTCCGAAGATGTTTTCAAAATCGTCTGCAGCAGAAGGCGTCAGAAAGCGTCTGTAGTTGAGAGAGGGTTACATAATGTTTTTTATTGAGCATTTCTAAATAACACAAAAAGGCTGTATATCAACATTGAGCTGTGTAATTTTGCAGGCTCATCTTGGTCCACAGCTATAGCTTAACCCTTTCCCTCATACGACAATTCTGCAGCAGACGACTTTGAACATATTTTGTCAGATGGATAACCTATGACTATGAGTGGAAAACATTGTGACAAAAGGAGAAATTGCACGTTCTGTGCAATTTCTTCTTTTGTCACTATGTTTTCAAAACGCCGTCTGCTTTAACCCTTTCCCTCATACGACAATTCTGCAGCAGACGACTTTGAACATATTTTGTCAAAATATAGAAAATCTCTATAATTGAACGGATAGCCTATGACTAAAAGTGGAAAACATTGTGGCAAAAGGAGAAATTGCTTGTTTTGAGCAATTTCTTCTTTTGCCACTATGTTTTCAAAAAGCCATCAGGTGCAGAAGCGTCAGAAAGTGTCTATATGAGGGAAAGGGTTAACCCTTACTAATATGTAGACGAATTTGAGCACATCTGACACCGTTTACTTTTAAAAACATTGTGGCAAAAGGAGTAATTAATCATCATGAGAAATACCTCCTTGTGCTACAAGATGATTTACGCTATATAAATGATAATTCTTTCATTTTAATATAGAGATGTTCCATATGTTTGCCTAGATGTTATCAAAATCATCTACTGCAGGTTTGTTGAATATGGAAATGTGGAAAAGCAGCCAGTTGCCGTGATATAACTGTGAAATTGTTAAAAACGGCGTTAAACCCCAATCAATCAATCAATTGAATATGGAATATGGATAGGTAACCATATGCATCTTCAGGCTCTAAAACTATGAAGTTGTATCTGTAATCATAATTTCTGCTCAAGTATCTGATTGGTCAGAAGCAAATTCTTTCTCCAAATGGACCAATTGGAAGCCTTATTGGGAGCATGGAGTTTATTTTTTAGCATTAAGTACGTTTTTCGAGTTTTATAGTTTCGGACTAAACCTGACCTGATATTTCTCTTTTCTTTACCAAGTTGCCTGTTGAGGAACATCTATGTATGATTCATTATATTGTATGTTTAAATGACTGTTATCCCATTGCAGGTAACTGACTTTGGTTTTGCAAAGAGAGTAAAGGGTAGAACATGGACCCTATGTGGAACCCCTGAATACCTCGCCCCAGAAATTATTCTCAGCAAGGTGAGTCTAAAGTTTCCTATCTTTATTCCTGAAGGTATCAGCCAACCACGGAAAACAATCCGATGCAATGGGATGTCAATGAAGAACATGAAAGAACCATATCCCTTTCACACATACAACATATCTGCAGCAGAAAACATTGAAAACATCAAAGCTAAATTATGGAAAATCTCTTTGAATGAAAATATAATTATAAAAAGGAGTTGAGACTATTTTGTCAGTATAGGGTCTTTGCCTCGAATGTTTCAAAAGTGGTCTGTTGCAGATGCATCAAAGTGCCTTTAACCCTTTCCCACCTATAGATGCATTTTGATGCATCTGCAGTAGACGACTTTTGAAAACATTGTGAGAAAAGGAGCAATTTCTCCTTTTGTCACAAAGTTTTCAACTATTTTCAATAATTATACCTACAATAATAGATATTTTCCATATTTTGAGTACACATCTTTAAAGTCGTCTGCTGCAGATTTGTTGTAGATGGGAAAGGGTTATTATTTGTTTGGTCAAAACAAAGTCTTAAGTCTATTTCTTTCCCACATTGAAAGCAAGGGCTTTTGGTTAGACTGTTAATTCCTCTGCAGCAGACGACTTTGAAAACACTGACAAAAGAATAAAGTTGCTCAAAACAAGCAATATCTCCTTTTGCCAAAATAGTTTAAGTTTTTTTTTAAAGGTCATCTGCTGAATATTTATTGTATGTTGGAAAGGGTTAGGACAGGATTTTCCATTGCCTGTCTCAGATTTTTCTATGTCATCTCTCTGATACTCAATGGTGGATTTATTTAATTATTGATGAACGAAAGGAATGTCAAGAGTAGATTTCGTGTTTTGTAATGGGACATGGATCACAGAGATAAAACTGAATTAGCCTTTATGAATTAAATTAAGATTTTCTAGGAAAGTCCATAAAACTTTGTTCACCTTAACTGTAAACAGGTTTAATCAATAATAAAACCAAACAGCTATTTTAATATTTGTTTCAAGTGTTATTAGTCGCCGGGCAGAAGCCAGTGACTTATATTTTTAATAGCTTTTCGGAAATGACATGGGAGGAGAGTTATTATTAGAAAAAAACTAATTTAAATGTCTTGAACATATTACAATTGTGTTTGTTTAAAAACACTTAGTTATGACACATCTAAAATGAAATAAATAATCCGATGTTTTAAGTATTTGCAGTTTCTTTATTATGCCCCCTTCGAAGAAGAGGGGTATATTGCTTTGCACATGTCTGTCCGTCGGTCTGTCCGTCGGTCCGTCTGTAGACCAAAGCTTGTCCGAGTGATAACTCAACAATGCCTGGACCTATGGTCCTCAAACTTGACTAGGGGGTTGGGCCTGACCAGTAGATGAACCCTATTTATTTTGAGGTCATTGGGTCAAAAGTCAAGGTCACAGGTCACAGTGACCTTGAACACAAAAACCCTTTTTAAGCTTGTCCGAGTGATAACTCAACAATGCCTTGACCTATGGTGCTTAAACTTGACTTGAAGGTTGGGCCTGACCAGTAGATGAACCCTATTTATTTTGAGGTCATTGGGTTAAAGGTCAAGGTCACAGTGACCTTTAACACAAAAACCCTTTTTAAGCTTGTCCGAGTGATAACTCAACAATGTCTGGACCTATGGTTCTCAAACTTGATTTGGAGGTAGGGCCTGACCAGTAGATGAACCCTATTCATTTTGAGGTCATTGGGTCAAAGGTCAAGGTCACAGTGACCTTGAACACAAAAACCTTTTCTAAGCTTGTCTGAGTGATGACTCAACAATGCCTCGACCTGGAGGATACATACTATCTGCAAATATCAGTCATCATCACAGTGGGATTAAGAACTGTACCTACCATCCTCAAACTTTGAATGAACATTGTTCATAATCTTAAAACTGACTCATAGACATCCAATGTGAAATGACAAATCAACTGGCATTTCGGTCCATGCAAATTTTACTCAATTGTCCTAATATTCCTGACAACACGGCGCTCAGGGGGGGCATAATGTTTGACAAACATCTCTTGTTTTGACTTGCATTTATGTTTTTTTTTGTCTAATTTACGAAGACAAAAGAGTCCCTGCTAGACTTGCTGCAGACTGTTATGTGTCAATATCGAGATAAAAATATGTAGAATTCTCCTTTTAATAGCAATTTTAACATACTGAATGTTATTTTTATTTTCAAAAAAATGTCTTGATTTGTGTAGAATTCATTTAATAATGTTAATCCATGTATTTCTAAAATAGGAACTGTTTCTAAGCTTAATATTGTGACCTTTAACATCGATTTTCACGCATGCACATTTCGATATGAAGAAGCGAGTGGTCAAAACATTATTTTATTTTAGATAAGTATCGACATAAACTGGTACCTAAAACAAAGATAAAAAATATTTTATGAAAATATGTCTCAAATATATGCTATTTTAAGTGACGAGCTATGCAGACAAAAAATGTCGCTCAAAAAATAGATTTCTTATACATCACGAAACGAGTGCATGGGCCGAATGTAGGAGAAAGAAAGATAATATAGAAATGCCTTTTTTCTCTCGAATGCAGTGGAATAAAACATGCACTAAGCTTTGCCTGATTTTTTATTCACTTTCTTTGATATCACAACAGCTCGATCTTGACACGAGGTCAACATTTCGAAAGAATGCTCAAACACCTAATATTACAGATAGATAGCTAATATAACACACTTAAATGATTAAATATATTTGTGATATTAAATTTTTATTTGGCTTGAAAAAAATAACGAATAGAACAAACTCTGATAAACAATAATTTTAGAAATAAAGAAAATCTGGTCTTTCGCACCCAATTAATTTCATACTTGCCACCTTTTAAATAGTAATGGGACTTGCAACTGGTATTTCTCTTGCACCATACATATTTTGTATGCATCAATGATTTAAATAAGTAATTTAGCTGATATGTTATTTCAAGTGTGGTTCACTTTTTAAACATATGAGGATAAATTTTAACATCTGTGAAATACTTATTATAATTATTATTATAAAGGAGTTCTCAATGTTTTAAACGTTTAAAGGTTTTCATTGTAGCTTCAGACATGGAAAGGGTTAACTTGCTTTTTATTGCATGTAGATTTAAATCCCAAACTGTTTTTAGCTCTACTGGCCAAAGGCCAGAAGGGCTTATGTCGTGGCGATTTGTCCGTCGTCCGTGCGTGCGTCCGTAAACAATTTCTTGTTAACACGATACAGTCTTCACTTTTGATTGTATCTCAACCAAACTTATACAGTAGTTAGATATCCATGAGAGCTCGGTTCCTTTCGAAAACCAGCCAGATCCGCCCATGCATGACTGGATTATGGCCCTTGAAATGGTCAAAATTGCTATAAAAGAGCTTGTTAACACGATACAGTCTTCACTTTTGATTGTATCTCAACCAAACTTATACAGTAGTAAGATATTTATGAGAGCTCGGTTCCTTTCGAAAACCAGCCAGATCCGCCCATGCATGACTGGATTATGGCCCTTGAAATGGTCAAAATTGCTATAAAAGAGCTTGTTAACACGATACAGTCTTCACTTTTGATTGTATCTCAACCAAACTTATACAGTAGTAAGATATCCATGAGAGCTTGGTTCCTTTCGTAAACCAGCCAGATCCACCCATGCAAGACTGGATTATGGCCCTTGAAATTGTCCAAATTGCTATAATTGAGCATGTGAACACAATAGAGGCTCCATTTACTATCTGATCTTCACCAAACTTAGATAGCAGTTAAATATTGATGAGAGGTTGGTTCCTTTTGAAAACCAGCTAGATCTGCCCATGCAAGACTGGATTATGGCACATGAAATTGTAAAAATTGCTATAATACAGCTTGTGAACACAAAAGAGCCTCCATTTACTATCCGATCTTCACCATACATACATGCTCTGGATTGAAAATGACCAAAGAACCATACCAGTAGAGCATAGGCCCTCATGGGCCTCTTGTTGTTGTGGTTTTATTGACAAATACAAAAAATCCAAAATCCTGACCAAAAGAAATCCTGAAATCTGTATGTGGAATTTCAAAAATCCTGGAATTATTCCTTAATGAAAACATTATGTGTATGTTTAGACTAATGAAATTCAAGTATACATATGTGTTAAAGAATTAATCAATGCAGTCTTTTTCGGCGACATTGATGCCTTGCATCAACTTTCTCTTGTAGTATATTGTCAGAGGTATTTGGGATGGAATGCCATTGAACCTGATAATAAATGAGATTGTCACTTACCAAGAAAGAAATTGTTAAAATGGAGATGGGATAGTCTTGTTCATTTCCTTAGATGATGGGACTAATGAGCAGATATCTTATGACATGGGAGTTTACAGTGACTTTGATATATTGTTCTGCAATGTTTTATCCCTGTCCTGTCATATAGATGCTTTCTGACGCCTCTAATGCACACAACTTTTGAAAACATTGTGACAAAAGGACAAATTGCTCATCATGAGCAATTTCTCCTTTTGCAAAAATGTTTTCACCTTAATTCAATAAGTGTTCTTTCATTTAAAGAGAGTTTCCATATTTTTTACCTTATATTTTTAGATCACCTAGAGCCAGAGGCTCAAGGTGAGCTATTCTGATCACTCTGTGTCCGTCGTCTGTCGTCCGTCGTTAACTTTTAGCTTTAAACATCATCTCCTCCTGAACTGCAAGAACAATTTCCACCAAACATCACAGGAATGTTCCTTTGGTGGTCCTCTTTCAAAATTGTTCAAAGATTTAAATTCCATTGAGAACTTTGGTTGCTGCGGCATCAGAAAGGGGACAAAATGTCCAAACTTTAAAAATCTTCTCCTCCGAATCTGCCTGTCAGATTCAAATATAATTTGGTAGAAATGTTCCTTGGGTGACCCTCTATACAAATTGTTCAAGCCATACTGATTGATCGAAAAACATGGCAGTCAGGCGGCATCAGAAAAGGGGCAAAATTACAAAATTTGAAAATTCCATTTTTATGAAAGTGTTTGTCTGATTTTAAGAAAATATAATACGAATCTTACTTTAATGATCCTCTATTTAATTTGTTTAAGCCGTTTTGATTGGTTACACAATCATAGCAACCAGGCATCATCACAAAAGGGGTAAATTGAACTTTTAGCTACAAATGACAACCAACTCCTACCATTCCAATAGACCAATTTCCACAAAACATCACAGGAATGTTCCTTTGGTGGTCCTCTTTCAAAATTGTTCAAAGATTTAAATTCCATTGAGAACTTTGGTTGCTGCGGCATCAGAAAGTGAGAAAAATACCCAAATTTTAAAATCCTTTTCCTCCATAATCTGCTTATGAATTATATATATTGTTTTACGGCGGATCGACAGCTAAGGTCATTTAGCGCGCATTTAAATTTTTAATTATTCATGATCCCTGGGTGAACAAACCAGTACTAGGCTAGAAAATGTGCCTTGCCCAAGAGCACTCCACCATGACCGAATTGCCGCGACTGGGGATCGAACCCGGGACACCCGGTTTCGAAATCCCCGACGCTAACCACTCGACCACAGCGGATTCCTGAATTTGTATTGTAAACTGTGTATTATGGTTTATATAAAAATATCTTGTGAACACTCTAGAGGTTTCCTTTTTCATTGGATCTTTATGAAAGTTAATCAGTGCATTCATCTTCATTCAAGCTCTGTCAAGCTTGTTCACTAGGATACCAAGGTGGTCAAAGCATTCTTTTACAAATCTCTTTTGGTGGGGGACATCTCAATTAAAGGAATTAACTTGTTTGGAATTGTATATAGGGCTGATTGGTCCACCCTGTCCTTGACATGTTATTTTAAGTTAATAACTACAAAGTATTGAAATAAAAACAAAATAATTATCTAGCTATATATCTAGAATGGGTTTACCACTTGCCCTGAGTGATTTTCTATGTGTATACAGTAAATGACCCCGCAATACTTCTTCACTAGGATGCCAACAAAGTTTAGACTTGTTTCTGCTCTATAACCTTCTCAAGACTGGATTTATTCTAACACAACTTTATAGATAGAAAGGATCCCTGTTATTGCTGTTTATAAAAATAGATGTCCTGTGATCCAAGTTATGAGATCCTAGTGGTTTTATTGTCAATGTCATGTTTCTCTACATTGAAAAATTAACATTAATAAAAGCCTATAATAAAGGTTGGAAAAACCTGAACTTTATGTATGATATGCCTTCGAGCAGAATTATTACTTTAGAGAAAAATATAACTATGTTCCTAACCCTTTTCCACTTGCAGACACATTTGTAACAGACGACTATTGTGAACATTGTGGCAAAAGGAGAAATTTCTCATTATGTGCAATTTCATCTTTTTCCACAATATTTTCAGCTCTATATAAATAAATAATGATTTTAACTTGATTGCTGCAGATTTTTTGTATTTTGGGAAAGGTTTAAATGTAATTATAAACTTATCTCCTGTACAGATTACTTGAGACAAGTTTGCTTAATGAGTTAGTTACAGAACCATTACTTCATATTGTTTATACTCTTGTCTCCAAGTTAATCCTTTATTCGTCTGTAATTTATATTCTTTTCTGTAGCTATTTGTACTGCGGAAGAGTCGGCATATCACAGATAATTGATTAATTCATCAGACAATGTTAAGTTCTTGACTGTCTAAATATCTGTTGACTAATTATTATTAGAAACAATGGAATGTAAGGGTTTTACGAGTCAACTAGATTTGCTGGAGAGTTGTTTTCGAAAGAACATCAATAATAAATAATTAATAATACAGTATTTGAATAGGTTTTTAATAAGGCTGCTATTCTAAGAAAGGGGTGGGTTTAAGTCAATGTCTTGTTAAAGCTTTTGTTTTCATGGCCTTGAACCCATAACCTTTTAACCCTTTACCACATTCAACCAATCTGCAGCAGGGTTAAGTTTCATGAAACGATTTATACTGGGTAAGAAAAATCCAGGTGAATTGAGTGTGTTCTGCCTCATTCAGGTTTTATTATTAAATAAACCATATGGTTACAATGAGCCTTTCCCACATAGAAAGAATCTGCAGCAGACAGCTTTGAAAACATCTGGGAAAAAAATATGGAAAATGTCTATATGAATGAAAGTAAAATTATTGAATAGAGCTCATAATGAACATTTTCTCCTTTTCATACAATATTTTCAATCGTCTTTTGCTGCAAAGGCTTTAAAATGTGTTGGCTAAGGGAAAGTGTTCTTCTATCATGTTTACCTGTAATGATATGAGTTGTGAGTTTTAAAAACACCCAAGAAATAGGATGTTACATTGGACCAATTGTAGAATGATTCCCATACAAAAGAGTTGAAAACATATCAGCCGTTCCGCGAGAAAACCAACATGATTGACTCTGCGTAAAGTATCGACCCGGATCAGCCTAAGCATACTGCGCAAGCTAATCCGGGCAGACACTTTTCGCGAGTCCTGTAGATATTATAACTATATACCTCTATCCCCCCTAAGACGGAATGTGTCAGCCCGAATTAACCTTAACCTGCACAGACTGTGCAGACTGATTTGGGGCAATACATTACGTAGAATCCATAATATTGGTTTTCTCGTGGAATGGCTCATATGTAAAAGATACATTGCTTGTTTTGAAAATTAAGTTTTTCTCCTTTATCTCGAGATTTCAGCTGCCGAAGCTCCAAAAAATATTATCTTTCAAAAAATAAGTTTAACCCTTTCCACTATGAAATAAATCTGCGGCAGACAACTTTGAAATCATTCAGTGTCAAAAATATATGGAATATCTTTATAAATGAAAGTTTTAAATTATTCTTTTGCAATAGATTTCAAAAGTCATCTGCCACAGGTTTGTTGTATGTGAGGGAAAGGGTTAAAATCTGCAGAAAAGGATTAAAATAAAATGTTCATTATTTGAATTGGGTAATTGGCTGAGATTTTCTGTTGGCTGTGTTCCATAACAATTACCACCATGTGTAAAATCTGCCCTTAACCTGGGCAATTCCTGATAATTTTAACCCTTTCCAACCTGCAAACGCATTTTGACTCAATAGTAGCAGACAACTTCTGAAAACATTGTGGACAAAGGTGAAATTGCTCATGATGACTATTTAATAATTAAGCTATCTTTTATGGAGATTTTTCAGGTTTTTGTCCCTATGTTTTTAAAGTCGTCTGCTGCAGATTTATTGTATGTGGGGAAGGGTTAAGGTCTAAAGAAATATATATTTGATAGGCCCAAGATTATATGCGCCCTCCCATGTTACTAGTTGGCTTACTTATTAGGCAAAGTGTATATCCAGATCAGCCTGTACAACACACAGTCTGATCAAAACCTTCACTCTACACATATAATTTACACAAGCTTGCTATAACATTCTGTCAACTTGGTGTAGATTCTGATAGGACTGAGCAGATGGACAGGTTGATCTGAGCCTACACTACATTCAGAAATGGCAGCTTGTACCTTTTTGCTCTGACTGGATCATATGATGAACAATTGTCTGATACTCTGATATTCAAAGGTCTTATCCCGACTCCAAATTTACATTTCTTAACCCTTTCCCAAATACAAACGGCTCTGCAGCAGACAACTTTTGAAACATTGTGGCAAAAGGAGAAAATGCTCATGATGAGCAATTTGCCACAATGTTTTCATCTCTATCCAATTATTATACGCCCGTTTTGAAAAGACGGATCGTATTATAGTTTTACCTGCGGCGTCCAGTATGTTGTCAGCTAAATAACTTGAGAAGCAGTGAGTTTGTCCCATCATCACCAAATTTGGTCAGAATGTGTAATTGCATAATATCTTGGACAAGTTCGATAACTAGCCATATCGCTTTAGTCAATCATCATCGAGTTATCGACCTTTAATTACAGAAATAACCTAAAATTGATCTTGTCAGCTAAATAACTTTAGAAGCCTTAGTCCCATCATCACCAAATTTGATCAGAATGTGTATTAACATAATATCTTGGGACAAGTTTGATAACTAGCCATATCGCTCTTGTCAATCAAGAGTTATCACCCTTTAATTATAGAAGTTACCTAAAATTGGTCTTGTCAGCCCAATAACTTAAGTAGCCTTAGTCCAATCATCACCAAATTAAGTCAGAATGTGTATTGGCATAATATCGTGGACAAGTTTGATAACTAGCCATATCGCTCTTGTCAATCAAGAGTTATCACCCTTTGATTATAGAAGTTACCTAAAATTGGTCTTTTCCCATCAATAACTTTTGAAGCTTTATACAATCATCACTAAATTTTGTCAAAATGTGAATTGGCATATATCTCGAACAAGTTCGATAACTAGCCATATCACTCTAGTTATTGCCCTTTAATTATAGAAATTACCTAAAATTGATCTTGTCTGCTCAATAACTTTAGAAGCATTAAAGATTTTATCCAATCACCACCACATTTTGTCAAAATGTGTATTGGCATAATATCTCAGACAAATTCTATAACCAGCCATATCGCTGTGGTCAATTGAGAGTTATTGCCCTTTTGTCATGTATAAATTTGACTTTACGTTACATGTGCTAAACCACTCGCGTGTGACAAAATTACCTCAAATAGGTATTGTCCGATCAATAACTTTAGCAGTCTTTATCCAATCATCACCAAATTTAGTCAAAATGTGTATGGGCATAGTATCTCGAACAAGGTCTACAATCAGCCATATTGCTTGAGTTACTAGAGTTATCGCTCTTTAATGACAGAAATTACCTAAAATCGGTCTTGTCCAATCAATAACTTAAAAAGCTGTCGCCACCAAATTTAGTCAGAATGTGTATTGGCACAATATCTCGGACAAAATTGATTACCAGCCAAATCGCTTCATTCACTTGAGAGTTATTGCACTTTATTAGTCCCCTACCGGCGTGCCGAAGGGGACTATTAGGTTTGCACTCCGTCCATCTGTCAGTCAGTCAGTCCATCTGTCAGTCAGTCCGACAAATCAGTTTTCCGCACTTTTTTTCTACATGCATTGAGATATTGAGCTGAAATTTTGTATATGGCTTTGTAATCATGTGTCACAGATCAAGTTCGCGTTTCATGGGATTTCGTCAAATTTTTTATGAGTTATGCCCCTTTTTGGACTTAGAATATTAATAAGTCAAAACGTGCAAACCGGTAGGGGATTATGGTATTGCTTGCAATCCTACAGTTACTTGTTAATTATAGAAATTACCTCTTTTATCCAATCATCACTAAATTTAGTCAGAATGTGTATGGGCATAATATCTCGGACAAGAGCTATAATCAGCCATATCGCTTGAGTCATTGTATTTGATCATCACTAATTTAGACAATATGTTGAAGGGCAGAATATCTTGGTCAGGTTCGATAACTAACCACGTTATCTTAGTCACTCCACACTTATATCCCTCGAAATGGCCAAAACTATATCAACAGTGTCCGCTCTCTAAAGTTGCCTGACGTACAACCAATTATCACTATACTTGGTCTCAAAAAAATAGGATGGGCGTATTTTGTGACATTAGGCACTCTTGTCGTACTTTCATTTACAAAGATGTTTCATATTTTTCGCAAGATGTTTTCAAACTCGGCTTCTACAGATTTGTTGTATGTGGGAAAGGGTGAAACATGTAAATGAAATACGTCTTAGTGTTGTCTGCTCATCTAAAGAAGAACATTTCAATATCTGGAAAATTAGTAATTAATTATTGATATGGAGTTCAAATTATTGAGGGAAAAGGAGAACTGCAGCTCTTTTTAAAACAATTTCCTCCTTTCTGATATTGTTTTCAAATGTCATCTACAGATTTGTTCAATGTTGTCTGTACCAGGGAAAACTTTAGAACTCATAAATTGTGAATTAGAGAGAAAACCAATGCTTGAGGACGATAGATATAACCATTATGGAAATGATAATTAGAATTCCCCAAATTGTTATGGTCCTATCATACTGCCATATATAACTTTGAAATTATGGCTGGCTGATGGGTTTTATGGTTTATCCATTTCCCACATGTAATAAATCTGCATCAGACAACTTGGAAAACCTCTTGGCAAAATTACAGAAAGATTCTCTAAATGAAAATATAATAACTGAGAGATTTTGCATTATGAGGATTATTTCCTGCTGCCACAATGTTAACAGACTTCTCAAATGAGGCTGCAGATGCCTCATAATCAGCCTACAAGTGGGAAAAGGTTATATAAGGTTTTTATTACTGAGCAATTTCCAGTTAATCCTCACCTTTACCCAGAAGAAAAGACACTTTTGTAAAAGTGGATAATTCTCAATATGGTCATACAATATTATTACCGGTAATATAAATTTTAAGCACTTGTTGATGACAATGGAAAATAATCACAAAAGATTATATATTTAAGTTAACATCGATTTTATAATATAAGTTCTTTAACAAAAATTGGATCTTCTCCCACGAGATTCATACCTAGGAACTTTGGATCTTGAAGTGATTGCTTTACCTCTAGCCACTGGCTCCTATGAACATACTAACAAAACATACATATAGCTATTAATTAACCCTTTCCCACATACAGACGCTTTCAGAAACCTACAATTGAAGATTTTTGAAAACATTCTGGCAAAATGAAAAATTGCTCATAATGAGCAATTTCTCCTTTTGCCACTATGTTTTCAACTATTCAATTATAATACTTTCAATACGTCTTAGAAGTTGTCTGCTGCGAATTTGTTGTATGTGGGAAGGGGTTATATTCAGTTGATGTATCTATAAAACAATGGTTGATTGTAATGGTTTTGTTTTTTCAGGGCTACAACAAGGCTGTGGACTGGTGGGCATTAGGTGTGCTTGTTTATGAAATGGCAGCTGGTTATCCACCATTCTTTGCTGATCAGCCCATTCAGATCTACGAAAAAATTGTTTCTGGAAAGGTAATTATATTTGTGATGAAATATTTTCAGTAGAACTTATGAGCTCTCTCCTGTAGAGAATGTGTTTTATGCCTATGTAATATGCCAGGCTTCTGTTATTTATTTTCTGTGTATGACAGAAAATCATCTTTCAAACAGTGTAGACAAAATGAAGCTGCATTTTGAGTTGTGGTATGATTGATCTTTGTATGTGTTGTTTGAATGGAACTCATTTAATCTCTTGTATGATCTGAATTTTATCCTATTTCAAACAAGCTTATGTTAACCCTTTCCCTCATATAGACGCTTTCTGACGCCTCTGCAGCAGACAGCTTTTTGAAAACGTAGTGACAAAAGAAGAAATTGCACAGAACGTGCAATTTCTCCTTTTGCCACAATGTTTTCCACTTTTTGTCATAGGTTATCAATTCATTTATGGAGATTTTCTATGTTTTGACAAAATAGTTTCAAAGTCGTCTGCTGCAGAATTGTTGTATGAGGGAAAGGGTTAAGCTCACCTGAGCCAGTGGCCTTTGTACAATAAACTTTGAAACTTGAAACACCTGTGCACGAATTGCTCAAGGTGAGGTATTGTGATCACCTTTTGTTTGCTGTCATTTGTGCGTCATGCATCATCTAAAATTCCTTTAAACATCATCTCATCTTAAACCACTGGGTCCATTGCAGCAAAATTTCACAGGAATGTCCCTTTGGTGGTTCTCGTTTAAATGTGTTCAAATAATTATTAAATTCACAACTTTGGTCACTGCATCATCAGAAAGGTGGGAAATTACCAAAACTTTTAAAAATCTTCTTGTCCAACAGTTTTGGCTAAATTTGAAATAATATAGCACAAATGTTCCTTGGATGACCCTCTATCAAATTTGTTGAAATAATTCCTGTCCTGCTCCCATTGAAAACCATGGCAATCATGGGCAGGGCTTGTTTTCCTTATATGGTAAAATCTTGCCTGATTTGAAAAAAAATTGGCTCAAATGTTCCATGGGTGACCTTGTAAGGCTTGACCCTCTATCAAGTATTTTCAAATAATTGTGATCCATTAAAAAATATGGCTGCCAGGAGGTGGGTGCGTTTTCCTTATATGGTACATAAATAATAAAGTAAAAACTTTAAAAATCTTCTTGTCTGAAAGTGCTGGCCTGATTTGAAAATAATTTGGCACAAATATTCCTTGGATGATCCTCTACAAGGATCGTTAAAAAATGCAGTCCTGGACAAGACCATCTTAAAAATCCAGCCTTTAAACCTTTCCCTCATATAGAAGCTTTCTGACGCCTCTGCAGCAGACGTTTTTTTGAAAACAGAACGAACAATTTCTCCTTTTGCCACTATGTTTTCTACTTTTAGTCATAGTAACGTTATCCATTCAGTTATAGAGATTTTCTATTTTTTGACAAAATATGTTCAAAGTCGTCTGCTGCAGAATTGTTGTATGAGGGAAAGGGTTAAAGGGTTAATGTAGCTCACTTACATGAGAATGGGTGATGGCTGGATGAAAATTCCAAGGCAAAAGCCAATTATTGAGATTAGGACAGAAAAAGTCTCCTTCATACCTTACTTTCTGCCCTTGTTCTCAATGAGAATTTGCCGTCATTGAAATCAGTACAGGTCTTAATATTGCCTATTGTCAGTAATAATTATTTGGACCATTGGACATTTTACATGGATTTTGCACTCTATCCTGTTGGAAACTTCCTAAATTTGATTATGAATATTGCTATTTTGCAGCTAAAAACGAGCAGAATGTAGCACAATTGTCATGCCATTCCTATGTGCACCTTGCATGAAGGAGATTGTGTATAAAATGTCATTCTTTACATAACTGCACTTTGAATATTTGTTTCGTTAATTCTTTTCGCATATGTTCTTCGATACGCTATCATTAAGTAGAAACTCAGAAGAACTTATCCTAGGGAATTCATTTCTTGAGAAAACATCATTCGAAAAGTTGATATAACCTGTTATTATGAAGATTACTCGCAAGTCACAACAGACTAAAATGCAGAAATAAGGATTTCAATTCATGAAAAGGGGAGTGATATTTCCCACAAAAGGTTACTGCATATAGGATGAGTATTATAGGAGAGAAAGGACAATTTATAGAAAGGCATAAATCAATAGCAGACATCAAATATTTAGCAGCTTCGACATGTGATCTTGCTGTTCCTCCCACATGGATTAAGCCTTGTCCTTCAAGAGTCCTGATTTAGCCCTACTATGCTGCAAACTGATTTTTGAAAATATTGGAATGAGAAACCAATCCATTAACTCAGAGGAAATGTTGGGCTTTTCTAGATTAACCCTTTACATAGTAGTGTATTTTGAAAGTAGTGTGCTTTAAAAAAGATCTTGGCAGAATATTGAAATTCAGAAGTTTAACCCTTGCTCACATACAAGAAGAAATCTACAGAAGACAACTTTGAACACATCTAGGCTAACATTTTGAAAGTCTCTATAATAAAATATATTATCATTCAATACAGTTTAAAAACATTTGTGACAAATGGAGAAACTGTTCATTATAAGCAATATCTACTTTTGTCACATTGTTTTCAGAATTTGTTTGCATATGTGTGAAAATACGCCTTTTTGTGGGAATGGGAGGGTTAATGTAAATATTGTGTTCATTATATGATTGAAAAAAAAAATCATATATATAATGAAGCAAGTTATGTATTTGGCAGGGTTCAATCAGTTTGATATGTCGTGACCCTTTCATTCCTGATTTACTTCTTTTTCTTGAAGGACCATTTTTATAGCATCTTAATATAAGTGGAAAATGCAATTTTCTGTGACTCGATATATAATTTTCATTTCTCCAAAGCCTTTAATCCTTTATAGAGAAAGATAGCTTGAAGCTCTAGAATTAGAATAATTGCTTTGCAAGTAGCTGATGCATCAGGCCTTTATTGTGCAAATTGATGTATCCTAGTAACCAGTTTCTTCATTGTTAACTTATTTTTTTACAGGTGCGCTTCCCGTCCCACTTTAGTTCAGATTTGAAGGACTTGTTGCGTAATTTATTACAAGTGGATCTTACCAAGAGGTTTGGTAACCTGAAGAACGGGGTCAATGACATCAAAAATCACAAATGGTTTGCCACCACTGACTGGATTGCTATCTACCAAAAGAAGGTAAGATGAATTTCTGCTTTATGTGATGTATTTATATATTTATACAATTAACAGGTCATCCCCTGAGTGCAAAACTATGGTTAGTCAATAAATCATCAAGAGGGAGTAACCATTGTTTGGCACTCCATGGATGAGGAGCCAAGAGGTAAATATTTGATCCTGGCATGTCAAAGACTTCTTTAGCTCAATGTAATATTTAATTTTGACATGCAAGAATTAAACAAAGATTGCCTCTGTTTTGTCTCATTCAAGATATTATTGTTAATAGCCTGTTTTGCCATATCAGTTACAATCAGAAATTACTATGTGTGCAAATTATATATGCCTCTCTTCCTCTTATGTAGATCCAGTAAATTGACCTTTTAAACCTTTTCATCCTGCACACACAATCCGACACATCTATATCAGACGACTTTTTAAATCATTGTGGCAAAAGCAAATCAATCAAATCATGTTCATAATGTGCAAAATTTCTTCTACTGCCAAAACGTTTTCAACTAAAGGATCTTGCAACAAAATAGTCAACTTTTTGATTGCCCTTTAGAAATGGGGAAGTTTATTTTAACACTTTCCTACATACAACGAATCTGCAACAGTTGACCTTAAAAAAACTTCATTGAAACTATGGAAAATTATAAATAATATTTATTGAAAAGAGTGGAAAAATATTGTGGCAAAAAGAGAAATTGTTTATCATTATAGAGCAATTTCTCCTTTTGCAACAATATTTTTAAAGGCTGACTTCTAGAGGACATTAGAATAACTTAATCTACACAAGGAACAATTTTCTGAAGTACTGTCTCATATATATTCTATGAAGAATGTAGGGGATTTTGTGTTGTCTTCCTTTGATAGGGGTAGGGGCACATAAGGATCACTTCTCCGTCTGTCTTCCTCTGAACACTCTAGTTTGTTTTTATATATAATGGGAGTATTAATATTAGCCTAATTACCTTTGATTAAATGAGTGGTGGTTCAGAAACGCCAATCTAAGTGTAATTATTCTCATGTGGATAAAAAAGAACTGCCTGGGTATTCATTGTAAATGGTCCAAATTGATACTGTTTAAAAGAAGTTTATTGAAATGTGTCTAGTTCGCGAACAGTGCAAAAAAAGACTTCATGGATGCCCTGGCTGAGCTCAATCTACACTTACTTGTAAAAGCCTAATGGATGGTTTTCACAGACCACTGCTCAAATGTTATCTGAAGTTGTTGGCATGTATTGAACTGATTTTTTCTTTCCCCTCAGGTTGAAGCTCCATTCATCCCCAAATGTAAGGGCCCAGGTGACACAAGCAATTTCGACGACTACGAAGAGGAGCCTCTACGGATCTCATCGTCAGAGAAATGTTGTAAGGAGTTTGCCGACTTCTAAATTGACTTTAAATGATCAAAGAGAGGTTATTTTATATAAGTTCAAAGTGACTTTGATTGGCTGCTGATTGACGTAGAAGGATCAGTTGTTCAAATCAAACCCCAAGATATTGGGAGAGGGACTTAGTGCACATGCACTGGGAATGTTTTATTTAAAGATGAAAACATCATGATTGTTTTTGACTGGATAAAAGAGTGTTGTAGTTAATCGGAGTTCTAGATAAGGAGAGTGATTGATTTGCTGTAACCTTTATTCTTCACCACACTCTACATTGTACTTACTATGCATTGGTACCTACAATATAGACTTTGTTAAGAAATATAGGATATTTTTGTTCATAAAAACTTACATGGATCCCCCTTATCTCCATCTCTGATGAACACGGACGTTGTATGAGGGTTTGGAGAAAATGCTATAGATTGAGGTAGTATTGTTTTTACTTGGATATATGAGTATTTCTTCACACAAAACATCACATTTCCCATAAACCTCTTTGGTCCATGTGTTTCTATAAAAGATAAACACTTAATTGGGAATTATCATCTTGAATATTATCATGAAGTTTACTGAAGTCATTGTGTACAGATGTTGTTGCAATGATTATCATTGGAAAAATATTTTCTTTTTATTTGGGTCTTGTTGAATGTAATTTTATAGTACATTGTCATATGACTGTTCTTTTCATTCATAACATCATTTTTATGTCCTGTGCAATATAGGATTGTATGTTCTTGGCCCTGAACCAATGTTGGTCATGATTAAAAAGCACAGAATCTTATGTGCAGTCTGATCACGTTGTCCATTGTTCACAAACTACATATGTCATGTTTAGCAGCTAAGCTGTTTAGGACTGCTGCTGCCCCGATGTACAGCTTTGTCTATGGCATGTATTAAAAGTGATGTGATTAAATCCTTTCAATAACGCCTGTAGTGAGTCACTTGAAATGTAAAAGACAGTCATTTGGTAATCCATTAGAAATGCCTGGATTTAGAAAACAGATTGATAAATCAGATAGTATTATATATACAAAGCAAATGGAAAATTCATAATAGTGATAAGAAGGACCAAAATAGACATACAAGGTATCCGTAGAGTGGTTATAAAGAAAGAATAATTATTTGCTAATATGGAGGATGATAAATCATTAATTCAGTACTTGTAATTAAAAAGTGAAAGCCATATTGGTCTTATCAGCATTAGTGTGTTAATGACAAAATATGTTATTAACTTGCATGCCATAGTTTTTCATCTATTTATAATCAAGTGTATATTTCTATACAAAATCAATAAAGTGTCTTTATAAGGGAATTGGCTGAAAGCATGCATGAATTGTGACATGCTACATCAAGATTTTCAATACCATTTTCTGAAACCAATTTGCAGTTTACTTAAGTTGGTATTAAAAGATGTGTGTTCTTTGGAAAGGATTGATCTTAGGGTTAATCTGTTATATTAGGTAGTTTAATGTATCTACATAGAATTGGTTTTGTATTGTAGTAACTTTTTACCTCAATTATGTTTTTTTCTTTTGTGTGTGCCTCGATAAATTTTAACCTCGCTCTGCGGTAATGGAATTGTATTAAATTTCTGTAGCTGACAGCAACTTACCAGTTTATTAATATCTGTTAAATAACACTTCAAGTTCTTCCCTATAGGAAACTCTATAAAGTGACAACGATGAGTCCAAATTAAAGAAAACCCATAAGAATTGCTTAAGCTGATCACTTAAATCTTAATCAAAGTTATATTGATTGATCATTTCTGTATTATTGTACTAATGTGGTCTTCACAGCATAGCTGAATAAAAAGATTTCAGTGTTGTAACAAATATGTAACTGGCATTTAATGAGAATTTAAGAATAAAACATCAGTTCAATTGCTTCTTTTCACCTATTTGATTAAACCTTTCCTGCACCTCTGCAGCAGACGGCTTTTTGAAAACATAGTGACAAAAGAAGAAATTGCACAAAACGTGCAATTTCTCCTTTTGCCACAATGTTTTCCACTTTTAGTCATAGGTTATCCATTCAATTATGGAGATTTTCTATGTTTTGACAAAATACGTTCAAAGTCGTCTGCTGCAGAATTGTCGTATGAGGGAAAGGGTTAAGACATGTCTGCTACCCTCTGGGAGATGATGTATGTAATGACCATGTACACATCGGTTTATGTAATAGGGAAACTTACCTTTAAGTAGTTTATGAGATGTAGAATCAGCTCACAAAAGACATGTGATCAAAAGGTTCCTTTTCTCGATGGTAGATTGGAATCAACATGAAGTTTGAATACTTGATAAGCTAACAGTTACGACCTTCATCACACCCTGTCCAAGCTGAAGTTGATCTGGAAATTCTGTCTCGCAATGCCTGAAGATACTTTTTCCTATGCTATGCCATTGGTATTTCTAATCATACTACTTCAGTGATATTTATTTGGTCATTTTTCTGTTGAGTTCAGATTAATTAAAAAGTTCATTACAAACTCTTTTAACCCTTTCCCACATGCAGCAAATCTGCAGCAGATGACTTTGATAAAATATCTATAAATGAAACTTAAATTATTTAATAGAATTGGAAAAATGGTGGCGAAAGGAGAATTTCTCCTTTTGCCACAATGTTTTCAAAAGTTGTTTGCTGCAAAGGCGTCATATGTCGTCTGTATGTGGGAAATAGTTAAGTGTACAAATTGTATATAAATTGTAATCATATGGCGGAGAAAATGAGAGAACTTTTTAGACAGATTTGAATGTTACTGTATCACTATATTATCTGTTGTTCATTTTTGTTACTTGTTTGAATGTGAAATAATCTGTATATAGTCTTTAATTTCTGATATTAGCATCCTTTTAACACAGTAAAAGTAAATTTAAAATGACAAAACAGGATTGAAGATGTCTTATTGTTTTATTATGGGATAAAAGAAATAATACACCACCCTGAAATGCTTTTGAAATTGTCAGTACATGTATTCACTATGATGGATATTATATGTGCAACTTCTGGGGATAATGGCCCTTGTTGCAACTAAATAACCAAATAACATGAACAATTTAGATAGTGATACTAGCTAGGCCACAATTCTAGTTTTTCATCAGAAGGACCTCTTCTAAAGTTTGATGGCCGGTGAAGTCCCCTGGTGAGACTGCTTATAAGAGTCTTCACTGTCTTCATGTTCAATAAGATCCCAAGTTGCCAGATATTAACCCTTTCCCACATACAGAAAATCTGCAGCAGACGTTTTTGAAAACATAGTGACAAAAACCTGAAAAATCTCCATAAAATATAGCTTAATTGTTACATAAATTTGAAAACATTGTGGCCAAAGGTGAAATTGCTCATCATGAGTAATTTCAACTTTGGCCACAATGTTTTCAAAAGTCGTCTGCTGCTTTTGCGTCAAAATGAGTGCCGATGGGAAAGGGTTAAAATATGAAATATTCAATAATTTGGAAAACAGGTTTTTAATGGGCTGGTGAAAGAAATGGCTGAATTAGACTTACATACAGGACTTGCATAATCAAGATTTGTAATTTACTGGTAACGTTCATAGTCTGGTGGCTTAATGCAAAACATGTATAACTACATCTCGTCATAAGATGCAGTTGCTACTGTTTAAGAGTAAACTTATGACAATACATTGTTTAACCCTTGCCCACATGCAACAAATCAGCAGTAGACTACTTTGAAAATAACTATTGGAAATGTCCATGAAGGTGTAATTCAATTGAATAATCAAAAACATTGTGACAAAGGAAGAAATTGCTTATTTTGAGCAGTTTTTTCATTGTCCGGAATGTCTTCAAATTTCGTCTGCTGTAGATTCTTCAAAATGCATCTGGAGGTGGGAAAGGCCTAACTGGTAGACTGCAACTACAGGGGCACTTTATTCAATTCTTTTTTAGTTTTTATCAACTCTTCATATAAAAATTGACAAATGGTTGATTACACACGTGAAAGGATGAGTTTTTGTAGTCATGGCATGGATTAATATAATGTTATTCACCTTAGTCATCTAAATGTACATACATTATGGCATATTTGTTTTGGGAATTTTGTTTTTTCGTACAAGATAAACACCGTTTAACCCTTTTCCACATACAGCAAATCTGCAGCAGATGCCTTTGAAAACATCTAGGTCAAAAAATTAAAAATCACCATAAATGAGAGGTCAATTGTTAAATAGAGTTGAAAACATTGTGGCAATATCTTCTTTTGCCACAATGTTTTAAAGAAGTCGTCTGCCGCAGAGGCGTTAGAAAGTGTCTACAGGTGGGAAAGCTGCAATGTAAATATCCCATTCACTGAATGGCAGTGTTTGTATGCTCGGAAGTTACTTTCAAAAGAGATGTAATTTTTGTTGAAAGATGCACTTACAATTGCATCAAATAGTCGGGATTCCTTCAGTTAACCCTTTCCCACTCACTCATGGACGCATTTTGTCGCATATGCAGCAGACAAAATTTGAAAACATTGTGGCAAAAGGAGACAATGTTCATAATAATCTATTTCTCCTTTTGCCACAATGTTTTCATCACTTCTATAATTATGCTTTTTTTCTAAGTTTTAACTTAAGATTTTTGTCAAGTCATCTGCTGCAGAATTGTGGTATGTGAGAAATGATTTTTGTTAACTTAGATCTGTAGATGACGGCATTTTTCGCTATATTTCTTTTTTTCTAAGTTTGTTTGATGGGTTCTTTTCAGAATTGTCTTGACATGACATGACTTAGGATTCTCTACAACAAAGTGTTAAATGATATAAAAAAAAGAAATTATTTTATAAAAGAACATCTGTGTAGAGCCTTTGTCAAAGTTTAACCCTTTCCCACATACAACAAATCTGCAGCAGATGACATTGAAAACATCTGGCTAAAGTTGTTGAAAATATCTCTCAATGAAAATGTTTTCAATGAATAGAGTTGAAAACATTGTGGCAAAAGGAGAAATTATTCATTATAAACAATTTCTCCTTTTGCCACCATGATTTCAAAAGATGTCTGCATCATATGTTACTGAATGCATCTGCAAGTGGAAAAGTGTTGAGGACAAATATAGGTATGCTGCAATGGCTATAAGAATATTTACATGAACTTATATTTAATTTGCTTGCTAATAGTGCAATTTAAATGTTGGATTTTCTTGCCCTCTTGCTGTTCATTAAGACAGTCTCGCTGCCCTATAGTTTTGAATGGATTTTTGCCACCAATGCAGTCTTGTTGACTGCTAGTCTTACTTGTTTTCAAGGTATTTGACATCAGATCCTAGGATCAGCAGGTAAACAAGTATTTTTTGGTCAAGTTTTTCTTGATGATATTGCAATAAGAGCATTTGTGTCAACTTTTTGGAATAAAGTCACAACTTGTATCATGAAAAGTATTGATATAGAAATAAAATAAATATAAACAATTGTGAAAATAAATAGTCTAATTTACTTCAATTTGATTTACAATTATTCAGTGGTATTTTAGTCTGTGTATACTTGTATAGTAGATGTAGCTCCCTGTATATGTTGGTCATTTTTTGCCATAAAAAACGTGTATTTGCTTTAATAAACTTCATTTAGTAAAGTTTGTGTACATCATGCTTTGAATTTGAGAATTCATGTTACAGAAGTTAAATACAAAAAGTCATGTTCTGTCTACTATTTTCTTTTAATTGTTCTAAATTTAGATCTGATGGAAATAAACAACTTCCATGATCAATATTCAAGTCTTGTTTTTTCCTTATTATACCATGCTTTTAGTGCTCAAGGTGAGCTACTGTGATCACTTTCCGTCCGTCATCTGTAAACGATTGCTTCAAACAACATCTCCTTCTAAACCCCTTGACTAATTGTGATGAAATTGCACAGGGATTTTCCTTGGGTGTGGCCCTTTCAAAATTATTCTATGAAATGAATTCCCTTGCAGAACTCTGGGATTTTTATTTTAAATGAGAATCGTTTTGTCTGAAACCGAAAGGCCTAGAGCTGAGATAAATGGGTTGTAGCATTGTGTAGTGGTCCTCTACCAAGATTGTTCAAATTATGCCCAGGGGTCACCTGTTTGACATAGAGAGATATATGTACAGTTAAACTTGCGATCAGCGGCAACCCAAGAGATATTATACAACTTGCAGCTTAAGACAGGTGGCTGCTGATCACAAAATTCATGACCACACAAATCTGTTCCAACCAATCAAAAAAAAAAAATCTATGCGTATGAAAAAAAACCTGATAATGTGTTATTCACAGATATTTGGTGTGTATCTAGTGGTCCTCTACCAAGATTGTTCAAAGTACTGTGTTTAAAATTGGCCCCGCTCCAGGGGTCAACTGTTTTACATAGGAAAATACTTTGAAAATGTTCTTGTCTGTAACCGAATGGCCTATAGCTTAGATATTTGGTGTGTAGCATTTTATCCTGGGCCTCAACCACCACTTTCCAAATTATGCCCCAGTGCTTGAAATTGGCCAAAACCTGTGGTCACCTTTTTAGATCACCTAGAGCCAAAGGCTCAAGGTGAGCTATTCTGATCACTTTTAGTCCGTTGTCTGTCGTCCTTCGTTAACTTTTAGCTTTAAACATTCATCTCCTCCTAAACCACAGGACCAATTTCATCCAAACCTCGCAGGAATGTTCCTTTGGTGGCCCTCTTTTAAAATTGTTCAAAGATTTAAATTCCATTGAGAACTTTGGTTGCTGCGGCATCATAAAGGGGGCAAAATGTCCAAACTTTAAAAATCTTCTCTGAATCTGCATGTCAGATTCCAATATAGATTGGTAGAAATGTTCCTTGGGTGACCCTCTACAAAGATTGTTCAAGGCATACTGTTTGGTTGAAAAACATGGCATTCAGGAGGCATCAGAAAAGGGGCAAAATGACAAAATTTGTAAATTCCATTTTTAGCTCGCCTATGCAAGGAGTGCAAGGTGAGCTGCTATTGTGATCACATTTTGTCCGTCCGTCGTGTGTCGTCAACATTTCAGCTTGTTAACACTCTACAGGCTACATTTTGCATCCAATCTTCATGAAAGTTTATCAGAACATTCATCTCCATCAAATCTTGGACAAGTTCGAAACTGGGCCATATGAGGTCAAATTGAAGGGAAATCTTGTTAACACTCTGGAGGCCACATTTTCAACTTGAGCATGTTGAAACTTTATCAGAATGTTTGTCTTGATGATATGTGGTATATATCTAGGTCAAGTTCGAATATGGGTCATATTGGGTCAGAAACAAGGTCAATAAAGGAAAATATTGTTCAAATTCCGGAGACCGCATTTTTACTTTGAGCAAGTTGAAAATTTGTCAGAATGTTGTCTTGATGATATCTAGTCCATGTTAGAATATGGGTCATATCAGGTAAACAAATATAGATCACTAGGCCAAATGAAGGAAAATCTTGTTAACACTGGAGCTTGCATTCAGAATAATTGTCTTGATGTGTTTTGCATTGCAGTACATTGTATAATTAATGATTGAGCAATTTCTCTTTTTGCCACAATGTTTTCAAAACCAGTCTGCTGCAATTGTGTCAAAATGCTTCAGCAAGTGAGCAGTGTTAAGCCAAAATTCCGTGTTGGTATTCATCAACTATGGATTGATTCAAGGGATGCAATAGTGAGGCTTACCAAGACTTGTTTAAAATCAGAACAATCGACCCACAGGTATGGATGTTAGTTAGTACAGCCACGAGTGTTTTCACCTGTTCACTTAGAAATGGTAATGCCAACATTTCAGTTCCACTATTTCTCAGTAATCATTGGATGGAATTCAATGAAATTTTAAAGGAATTTTCTAAAGCAAAGAATTTTGGAATGGACATTTGATACAATGTGGTTGTAACCAACATAGAAACTCCATCAAACCTTTTATAAACCCATTCCAAGGCCCTGATTTCACAAAAGAACAAAAGTAAGGACTTAGCTAAGCATATTACAAACTTCTTACACTGCAGTCTAGCATTAACGTTAATGTTAATCTATATAATTTGTTGTCTTAATTTCACAAAGTTCTTCACAAGATAACCTTAGTTTATCTCAATAAGTAAGATTTTATGTTTCACACACTAAATAACATGCTCAACTTAATGGCCTTTCCTAAGTTGAGTAGCATTATCAGTTTAAGAAAATGATTGAAATATACTATTAATTTAAATAGTTTGGAAAACACGTATATTGTAGACCTCAATTCAAACAAGAGCTGTCGGAGGACAGCGCGCTCGACTTTACAACGCTTATTTACTTAAGCACTATTTCCGTATATTGCCTTTAAGTACTATTAAATCATATATACTCTATATGTAAAAGCAACTGAATAGATACATACATTTAAATATATATAATTTAAAAATCAAATTTCCTAAGTCAATCAAGGGCCATAACTCCATATTTAGGATACAATGGAGTTATGTAACCTAATTGTGTGATGGTCCTTAACAAATGTGTGAAGTATGAAGACTGATTTGAATGAAGGGTATTAGAGTTATAAATGAAAATGCCAGCTTGCCCTAAAACATTAACCGGACACCGACACTGGGGCGAGTAGTAAAGTTCCATTTTTCTTCGACTAGTCGAGCTAAAATCAAAACTTTAACGTTGAGCTAAACGCAAATGTTAAAACTGACTGAGTCCAAAAATAGTAAAACCTTAAAAAAAGGTTTTCCAAATGTTTGACACCAAATCCCGTTTGAAACGGTGAAGAACTATATTTGATAAATGAATGATCATAATTAAAAATTAATTCATCTCAAATTCTCAAAATCAACCAAAATAATGTCTTTTACCCCAAAAAGAAGGTCACACACCATTATCTTCAATGTGAAAAAAGGAATAATATGTATATTTCAAATATGAAAGCCCTAACACAAGTACTTATTGAGAAAAATTAAAAAATTAAATGAAAATCCCAACTTGCCCTAAAACTTTAACCACCCAAAATCATGTTTTTTACATCAAAAAGAAAGTCAAAATCAGCATCTTCAGCATACAATACGAGAAAAAGTATTATATGTAATTATATTCCAAATATGAAGGCCCTAACACAAGTGCTTATTGAGAAAAATTTAAAAAAAATATGAAAATCCCAACTTGCCCTAAAACTTTAACCACCCAAAATCATGGTTTTTTACCTAAAAAAAAAAGTCAAATCAGCATCTTCAGCTAACAATATGAGGAAAGGTATTTTATGTAATTAAATTCCAAATATGAAAGCCCTAACACAAGTGCTTATTGAGAAAAGTTTAAAAAATTAAATGAAAATCCCAACTTGCCCTAAAACTTTAACCACCCAAAGTCATGTGTTTTACCTCAAAAAGAAAGTCGAAATCAGCATTTACAGCATAAAATATGAGGAAAGGTATCGTATGTAATTATATTAGAAATATGAAGGCCCTAACACAAGTACTTATTGAGAAAAGTTAAAAAAAAAATGAAAATCCCAACTTGCCCTAAAACTTTAACCTCCCAAAATCATGTTTTTTACCCCAAAAAGAAGGTCACACTCACCATCTTCAGCATTCAATGTGAAGAAAGCTTAAAGGTGTAACTATATTCCAAATATGAAAGCTATAGCACAAATACTTATGAATGAAAATGCCAACTTGCCCTAAAACTTTAACCGGACGCCGACGCCGAGGCGAGTAGTAAAGCTCTCATATTCTTTGAATAGTCGAGCTAAAAATTATAAACATGCTCAACTGAGCACCTACTTAACCCTTTCTCTCATACGACAATTCTGCAGCAGACGACTTTGAACATATTGTGTCAAAAAATAGAAAATCTCCATAATTGAATGGATAACCTATGACAAAAAGTGGAAAACATTGTGGCAAAAGGAGAAATTGCACGTTTTGTGCAATTTCTTCTTTCGTCACTATGTTTTCAAAAAGCCGTCTGCTGCAGAGGCGTCAGAAAGCGTCTATATAAGGAAAAGGGTTAAAACATAGAATGACAATTCATCGAAATTTCTTCATTCATGAAAATAATCTGCCAACATAATGAAATAGCAAAATCTATGTAATTGACTCAAAGCTTTGAGATCAGGTAAAATAATTTCAGATGCTCATAATACAAAGAACATATAAATGTACATTATACATACAGAACAGGAAGCTGGTCTTGATTTGGTATATGCAAGTTTTAATCGTAAAAAATGATTTTCATATAAATGTACATTGTGATTTACTTTACAAAACAATCAAAGGAATAAATACAACAACTAACTAACATAATCCCTTTCCCACATACAAAACATCTGCAGCAGATGACTTTGAAAGCATCTAAACAAAAATATTGAAACATTCTATAAATGATGGTATAATAATTGAATAGAATTAAAATCATTGTGGCAAATGGAGAAATTGCTCATTATGAGCAATTTCTCCTTTTGACACAATGTTTTCAAGTCATCTGCTGCAGATGCGTCGGAAAAAGCATCTTTATGTGGGAAATGGTTAACCCTTTCCCTCATACAACAATTCTGCAGCAGACGACTTTGAACCTATTTTGTAAAAAAGTAGAAAATCTCTATAATTGAATGGATAACATATGACTAAAAGTTGAAAACATTGTGGCAAATGGAGAAATTGCTCGTTCTGAGCAATTTCTTCTTTTGTCACTATGTTTTCAAAAAGCCGTCTGCTGCAGAGGCATCAGAAAGCGTCTATATGTGGGAAAGGGTTAAGTAGGCCATAGCAGATGATATACAGCACTAACTACAAACTCTTATATAGGGGTTCCACTGCAGCTACTTTTCCAGCACTGCAATGAAAACTGTTCACTTAGGCAAGACAGATAACTGTTTTACTAAAAATTTCACCACATATTTTTGTTAAAGAAAGAAGAATGTCTAAACAAAACTATATTTTTGGCCTGAGTGGAAAACAGTTTATAGTAACACAGCAGGGGAGGAAAAAAAAGCTAAAATTGATAATCTTTATAATAATTTCAAAAGATGTTTGTTGTAAAAAGTAAATTTGGGTAAGTCTAAGTTTCAAACTTAAGTTCCAAGGTTATACTAGCTCTAAAACAATGAAGCATCACAACGGCACTCTGAATTTATGAATTCTGTCGTAAAGTCGAAATATTTAAATACCTAACATGGTGTATCTTCACACTCAAACAATCTAAAGCAAAGACTTAACCCTTTCCCACATACAGACACTTTCTGATGCCTCTGCAGCAGACAACTTTTGAAACATAGTCACAAAAGAAGAAATTGCTCATAATGTTTTCAACTCTATTCAATAGTTATAAATTCATTTACAACTTATTTTGCATATTTTTGTCTAGACACTAATAAAGTCGTCTGCTGCATAATTGTTGTATGTGAGAAAGACATAATACATTGCAAAAATATGCTGAATTTACACAATGTAGTAAGTACGAGTTATTCCATACTATTGTATAGATAATCTTTGAATCAGGGACTGTACTGTAAAGTCCAAATTATCCTTGGTATTAACTGTTGTTTTTTAATATGCTAAAAATGCAGTATCAAGTCAATGTAAGAAAGAGGTTTATAACAATAGTGTCTTTTAAAATTAGTCCAACCTGAATAATATAAACCTAACATTGTTCAAATTCCATGTGTTTATAACATTTAACTCTTTCCCATTTGTGATGAGCAATTTTTCCTTTTGACGCAATGTTTCCAATTCTATTCAATAATTATACTTTCATTTACAGATGCTTTCCATATTTTTGCCATATTTGTGCCTGAATGATGTCAAAAGTTGTCTGCGGCAGATATGTGAGAAATGGTTTCTGAAGCTTCCAGATACATTGCAGTAGTAATACATCGACTTTCTTTACCATTGAATGTTTGATACAGTTATTCTACTGAGTAATATTAGCGCATGTAAAACAGACGCATACATAGGCACAAGTTTTTAATTGACACTGTAACCCTTTCCCACCTGCAGACACATTTTGACGCAATAGCAGCAGATGACTTTTGTAAACATTGTGACCAAGGTGAAATTGCTCATGATGAGCAATTTCTCCTTTGGCCACAATGTTTTCAACTTTATTTTATGGAGATTTGCAGGTTTTTGATGAATATTTTCAAAATCGTCTGCTGCAGAATTATTGTATGTGGGAAAGGGTTAATACCTCGAGGCATTAGATTCCAGAATCAGTTTCAATTTCAAATAATCATATGTTGAAAGGTGCTTTAGGAAAACCACCTGCATGCACATACATGCTTAGAATCCAAATGAGTACAGCTTGAAACCTTCTATGAATAATTAGTAAACAGTGCAGATCCAGATCAGACCTTTCAGATGCACTGGTTTATCTGGATCTACACTGATCGTAAATGCCTCCCTGTTAGTTTATGCTGAGCGCCGCTCTAGTTAGATATACAATTGCTGAAGACAATTTAAGTAATTTCTCAAAACCGGCGCAATATTTGATAAAGGCAGTGTTTTTGGTGCTTCCATGGCCAGAACATGATTCATGATGTTCATGTCATTTCACTATCATCAGCACAACTAAAATTCTCTCATGACAAAAGATTTTTCTTTCCTCATCCTGGTATATATGAATAAATCTTCA
The DNA here is from genome assembly GCA_031761405.1 of Serripes groenlandicus. Lineage (NCBI taxonomy): Eukaryota > Metazoa > Mollusca > Bivalvia > Cardiida > Cardiidae > Serripes > Serripes groenlandicus. The sequence goes on along the minus strand of JASEVX010000001.1, from coordinate 124,839,547 downwards.
TAATAAATGTAGCTACTTTTCCTTATGTATTTTATATAATTTCACAACCCATCTTTTTTCAGGTGATATGTGTAGTAAGTACACTGTCTTTTCTAGTATTAACAACTACATGTATTTACTGAAAACAGTAATTGAATCTCACAATATGTAGAGACTGTACAAATAAATAAAACTGCTAAATAGAATCATGGATATAAAAAAGAATTAAACAAAAGCTGATGGCATTAGATGAGAACCTAAATACATAATTATAGTAAAGCTTTTTATAAATATATATGTGTATCTTTACAGAAATTTAACCCTTTCTCAGATCCAGAAGCATTTTGATATATATGCTGCAGATGACTTTTGCCGTAATGTTTTAAACTCTATTCAATAATTATTCTTTCCTATATAGAGCTCTTCCCTATTTATAGGTAAATATTTTTAAAGCTGGCTGCTGTAGAATTGGTGTACATGTATATGGGAAAGGGTTAATTTATTCCCTCAAATAGTCATAGTCATATCAAATCTCTTTCAATATGTATCTTCACAGAATTTTATTCTATTCTCTCAAATTGTCTGAGCGCTTTCAAAAAACAAGGCACAAGAGAGAATCAAGACAAAATTTGGAGGGAATGGAGCAAAAGGACGGACAGACAGGTTACATAAAATGGCATCAATTTATATATGAACATATGAATGAGATGATTTATTTATTTATTGGGTTTTTATGCCGCTTTCAACATTATTTCAGTTATATCATGGCGGCAGTTCACTTATTCATGATCCCTGGGTAAACAAACCAGTATTGGGCTAGAAAATGTGCCTTGCCCAAGGGCACTCCACTGTGACTAGTGCTGCGACTGGGGATTGAACCCGGGACACCCGGTTTCGAAATCCCCAACGATAACCACTCGACCTCAGCGGATTCCTATGAATGAGATGAGGTACATGCTGGCATTTCTGAACAGCGTAGGTTCAAATCATCCTGGACATCTGCTCTGTCTTATAAAAATCTACAAAAAATGACAGAATATTCCAACAAGCTTTTCTAAGTATTATGTGAACACTTAAGATATTGATCAGACAGTGCAGATGCACAAACTGTTCTGTATCTATATTTTTCACAAATATCAAATTGTACCTTTTCCCAAGCAAAGGCTCATATTTAGTTTATGTACAAATTCAAATATCACAGTTTAGCTATATCATTAGAATTACATCTACATAGACCTTTTGCAAGACATATAGGCAATATCATTATATCTGGCCAACACAAAAATCAATTCTTTACATGCGAATGAATTAGTCAAAATTCATAATAGATTTAAATATTCATGTTTACAAAAGAAAAGTTGTAATACTTTCCCTGCTATATTTACATAGCCAACCAATTATGCCTTTACACTTCTGTGCGTTAGGAACAAGCAAAAGCATAGCCAGTCTGCACAGTCCGGCATATATGGTAAAAGGAAATATTACTCTATTATGAGCAATTTAGCTTTTTAACCCTTTCCCTCATACAACAATTCTGCAGCAGACGACTTTGAACGTATTTTGTCAAAACATAGAAAATCTCCATAATTGGTCTTCTGCTGCAGAGGCGTCAGAAAGCGTCTATATGAGGGAAAGGGTTAAAACATTTTTTTGATAATTGAAAGATAAGTACTCTGAATATAGCATATAAGGCTAAGAATCCTATAAAGTTTTGACCAACTTTCTGAGATTACATTTAACAATTACTAGTGATATTTCCTCCTCCAGAGCGACAAAATGTAAACCCTAATCCAGCTAAATGTGACTTAAAATAACATTTGCATACACCATAATGTAAGAATTTTAAATATAGTTGCAATCACTGTAGACCAGGATCATCAGCCTGCATGTTTTCTCAGTCTAATCTTTATATTTTTTAACGATATTCAATTAGTAACTACGTAGCAAAACATATTCTATCAAATTCAAAGATCTTATTCAAAATCAATGGTGACTATACTAGCTACAGGAATTCAGTGAGGAGAGGGTTAACCTTTTCCCTCATACAGACGCTTTCTGACACCTCTGTCGCAGATGACTTGAAAATATTGTGACCAAAGGAGAAATTGCTCATCATGAGCATTTTCTCCTTTGGCCACAATGTTTCAAAATGTATTCAATGATTATGATTTTCTTTATAGACAATTCCCACAATTTTGGTTTTAAAGATATCTGCTGCAAGATTTTTTGTATGTGGGAAAGGGTTAATTAACTAATTTCAATCAAAATGATAACAAAACGACATTAGAAAAGAAGTATCCCATGTTACATTACATGAAGGACTTTTTTAACACAGGATGCTATTCGTTGTATATCACATCAAGATGATTAATCAGCCTGTTCATGGCGAAAAGACACTGTAAGTAATTTTTGAACAGTCTAGATGTTGATCCTATACTGCTGTTTAAAATCTAAACTTGTACCTTTTCATATGAACTGGGTTCATGTCATGTCAGATAAATTGTAATAGAGTTTCTTAAAAACATTATCTGAAAAGGAGAAATTACGCATGAATACCAATTTCATCCTCGGTAATTAAGGATAATTGCTCGCTTTTAATATTAAAATATTTTCTCATTCTGTATATATATACTTTCATTTCTTTTTAGATGTTTTGAATTTTAAATAGTTAACAACAGTACAATCAATTACGGGTTAAAATATCAGACCATAATTTATTTCCCTGAGAATCTGTGAAATAGAAGGAATTTGGAGTCTTTCAAATTTTACTTAAAACACTAGAATAAGCTCGTTAGACTTTAAGAATTACGTTAAAGTCGTACAAGAGTTGACAATTCATAGTTTAAGCTTTGGATTCCGTATTTTCATTGATCCGGACTCTGTGCGTATTTTTTCTGGGTGGTTTGCCTTTTGAACTTGTTTGGCTTGTGTCTGATAAAATAGAACTGTCCTGGGAGTTCCTCTTTCTTCTTCTCTTCCTGGAACAAACAAAAATACATAAGAAATCTGGATTTTTAACTCTTTTCATCTTTCAACATCAGCTTTAGTTTAACCCTTTCCCTCATACAACAATTATGCAGCAGACGACTTAGAACATATTTTGTCAAAAAATAGAAAATCTCTATAATTGAATGGATAACGTATGACTAAAAGTGGGAAACATTGTGGCAAAAGGAGAAATTGCTCGTTTTGAGCAATTTCTTCTTTTGTCACTATGTTTTCAAAAAGCCGTCTATATGAAGGAAAGGGTTAAAGGTATTACTTGTGAAGCAGGTACTAGATATTTTAACCATATACAACAAATCTGTAGCAGACGACTTTACAACAATCCTGTCATAAGTATGGAAAATCTCTATAAACGGAAGTTCAATCCTTGAACAGAGTTCTAAACAGTGCGGCAAAGTGCTTCAGATAAGCCAGAATGCATCTTCATGTGTTAACCCTTTCCCACATACAGATGCTTTCTGATGCAATAGCAGCAGACCACTTTTTAAAACATGATGAGTAATTTCTCCTTTGGCGACAATGTTTTCAACTTCATTAACAATTAAGCTATCTTTTATGGAGATTTTTTAGGTTTTTGTCACTATACCTTCAAGTCGTCTTCTGCAGATTTGTTGTATGTGGAAAAGGGTTAAAAGCTTAAACACTGAGAATAATGTTTACATATATTTTGATCCAAATGATATTCAAACAATTTATTAAGGTTTTTAGATTCTACATTAGATAAGTAGTTAACCCTTTCCCTCATATAGATGCTTTTTGACGCCTCTGCAGCAGACAGCTTTTTGTGCAATTTCTCCTTTTGCCACAATGTTTTCCACTTTTTGTCATAGGTTATCCATTCAATTATGGAGATTTTCTATTTTTTGACAAAATATGTCCAAAGTCGTCTGCTGCAGAATTGCCATATGAGGGAAAGCTTTAAACTGGTTTCTGTAAGGCGATAGGCTCAAAGAAAGGTAAATGTCTCTGAACAGGTCAAGTAAGCAGAACCTTTTGACCACCCTGATTTATCAATAACCCTTTCCCACATACAGCAAATCTGCGGCAGGCAGTTTTGAATATGAAAAGTATTTAAAATTAAAGTATAACTATTTAATAGAGATGACAACATTTGTGACACAATGTTTTTAAAAGTTGGCTACATGTGGTTATTAATTGATTTATTGGGGTTTACAGCTTTTTTCAACAATTCTTTAGTCACAAATCATGGCAGCCACTTCACCTACCCAAGTGTTTCCTGGCATTCTGATACTAGTACTCCACACAACAGACTTTCCAAGCAACTGGCTGCTGTTCTTCAGATAGTTAGATCATCGATTGAAGACAAATGACAAAAGTCACATCGAATTTAGTTAAACATCATAAAGAATGTTGACCAAGCTTGGGTACAAACTCACAACCCCTGGATTGACAGCATGTGTCACTACCAACTGAGTTACCAGGCTAGGCTCTACATGTGGTAAAGAATTTAACCCTTTCTCACATACGACAATTCTGCAGCAGATGACTTCGAACATATTTTGTCAAAAAATAGAAAATCTCTATGTTTTCAAAAAGCTATCTGCTGCAGATGCATCAGAAAGCGTCTATTTGAGGAACAGGGTTAATTAAGATGAAATAATGGGAGAAAATGATAACATACTCTCTCTTAGATTCTAGAAGGTCATCTTCTGAATCCTCTGTTCCTGATATAAACTTGAGTTCTCCCGTGTTAGACCTTATCGCTGTAACATTCTTAGTTTCAGTATCCGAGTCATCTGGTGTCGTCATCCCCGTGCGGTGGGTATCCATCAGTGTGTCTGAAAGTCATAAGTTAATGTTTTTCATAGGCAAAATTTGTTATAGTATTTGACTATTATAATTCTTTTACTCAATACATAGTGCATACTTTTTGAGTCAATACCAACTTAAACATTATGAAAAAAGTAACATTTGGTAAATCGAAAGTTGAAAACATTGTGGCAACGTAAAACTGTACTAATGGAAGTAGTAAATTGTCAATTTTGAGCACATTTGATTTTGTCTTAATTGGAATGAGAAAAAACCCCATTAAGTACATCAAAATGATAAATGTGCACATCTGTAGCAAAAAGACTTGAAGGAAAAATGAATTGCTTACCATGAAAACTGTCACACTCTCTATCATTTTCAATTTAAGAGAGTCCACATTTCTAAATATCTTTTTGTTTATGTCTGGACATGTAAAGTTACTAATCGGGTAATTTTGTATTGACCAAGTAACTGGGTCTGCAGTATTGGCCTAATTAAAATATCTGCCAAAGTTTTCAGGCTGAGGACCAGTGCATCAGATCAAATGGGATAATATGGAATTACTTGATTAATGACCATTTTATTATTTAACTGCAACAAAAGTTTACGTAGTAATATTGAATATCGGCTAGATGATATCATGATGATTTTAACTGTCCAGGTTGTTCTGTTTTAGCCTGTTATCACCGTGCTTTGTCTGTATTGGTCCAGTTTAACCAGTATTGGTCAAGTTTGCCTATAATTGTCCCAGTTCATCGTCGGAATGATTCAGATGGTCTTAGTCATACAAATATTAAATAACTGATAATCATATAATTATTGTATTTATTACAAGATAAATATGTTAAAGTAAATAAGGAGATCCGGGACTACAATGAACTATACTATCCGACAAAAGAATCTAATGGATAAAAAGTAAACTACATCTTATAAGATATACTAAACCTACCTTCTTGTGTGATATAATTGGACGGGAAGAATCCTTGTTGTCCATTGGGTAGTTCTCCCATCCACCAGCTCTCCGTATCCTTATACAACACAGTTATAACATCTCCCGCAAACAAGTTCAGTTCATCAGACCTCTGGGCTTTGTAATCATACAGGGCGACCACCTATACAATATCAAACAGGGTTTTATCCATGTTTATTGAACTTTCAGTCATGTGACCTATTTGTTCATTGAACACTTTATATATCTTGATAAATTTACTTTATTATCTCAGGGTCATGTGATTGTGCAATTTGCATCGATTATGACCTTTTCCTAATTACAGACGCATTTTGATCAGTTTCTCCTTTTGCACATTATTTTTGAACTACGGTATGTACATTAAATTTATTTTCATTTATATTAAAAAAAATTATGTTTGTGCTAGATATTGTCAAAGTCGTCTGTTGCAGATTTGTTGTTTATGGGAAAGGGATAATAAACAGTAACTTTTGCCACAATGGTTTCACAAAGTTTTCAGTTGTCTGCTACAGGTGCATCAAAATGAGTCAAATAGAGCAACCTTTGAGATTGTCTGACATCCATGGCAAAAGTTCTGTTCTCCAAAGTAAATTAGAAGTTGTAAAAATTTGCTTTACAATCAATGTAAAAATAACATGTTATGCTGATATTCTGTTTATTATATATGTTTTGTTCCCTCAAATATTCTCAAAGCTGACATCTCTATAGATAGCTTATATGTATTAGGTTACAAATAATAAATATCCAATTTACCTTTTCCATCTTGTTGATGGCTTTTCCGGGTGGAGCCTGGAAGTTGAATTGGGCTTTCCCTGACTGCGTCTGGTTTTATGAAAGAATAGAATTATTTTTAAGTTTTAACCCTTTCCCAAATACAGACTATTTCTGACGCCTCTGCAGCAGACAACTTTTGAGAACATTATGGCAAAAGGAAAAATTGCTCATGATGAGCAATTTCACCTTTTGCCACGATGTTTTCAACTTTACTTAATTATTAGACTTTCATTAGAGATTATATATATTTTTGCATAAGTGGTTTCAAAGTCGTCTGCTGCAGATTTGTTGTATGTGGGCAAGGGTTAAAGTAAATCAGAATGAGTTACAACACAATCAACTGTACCACTTGTGGCACACGGCACAAGAACAGACCTCCTAAGGTTTGTATCCCGACAACACACACAAAACCTGTAGAAGACAAAAACATCTGCAGCAGACGGCTTTTTGAAAACATAGTGACAAAAGAAGAAATTGCACAAAACGTGCAATTTCTCCTTTTGCCACAATGTTTTCCACTTTTTGTCATAGGTTATCCATTCAATTATGGAGATTTTCTATGTTTTGACAAAATACGTTCAAAGTCGTCTGCTGCAGAATTGTCGTATGAGGGAAAGTGTTAACAGTTGTCTGATCAAGTTGTAGTAAAGAAGATAACTTATCATACTTACAGCTGTCATATTGAGTTGTCTGATCAAGTTGTAGTAAAGAAGATAACTTATCATACTTACAGCTGTCATATTGAGTTGTCTGATCAAGTTGTAGTAAAGAAGATAACTTATCATACTTACAGCTGTCATATTGAGTTGTCTGATCAAGTTGTAGTAAAGAAGATAACTTATCATACTTACAGCTGTCATATTGAGCTGTGGTGATCTGCCAAATGTTGGACTCATACTTCTTCCTTGTCGACCAACTGAAAATAAATTAATGAAATAAGTTCTGTCAATGATGTAACATTTTGCCATTCTAAATATATCAAAGCTATCTTTGGGTCTGACTGTATGATCCAAAAGAAATACATCAGAACCACACAGTATACAAAAACAATCTTTAGCCTTTTTCCACATGCAGAGGCTTTTTGGCACATCTGCAGCAGATGACATTTGAAAACATTGTGGCAAAAAGAGAAATTGCTCATGATGAACAAATTCTCTTTATGCAACAATCTTTACAAACCTATCAAAAAATCAAAATGTCATTCATAGAGATTTTACATATTTTTGCATAGATGCTTTTAAAGTTGTCAGCAGCAGATTTGTTGTAAGTGGAAAAAGGTTAAACTATAAATCATTTTATAACCTGCACCAGCTGCACAGCTTCACATGAATACATTTTAGACTTCTCAGCACCCAATACAAACCAACCATAAGGAATTTGCGCCCAGTGAAGATCCAGATCAGCCAGCACATCTGCAAAGTCAAATCTGGCTCTGCACTGTTTGCCAACTCAATTATACAAGTATGATCAAAGCTGTATGCATTTGGATCATTAGCATGTATATGCAAGCAAGTAATTTTGCACAAATGTAATACTAAGGATAAGGTTAGTTATCAGATGGACAACCCCCCCCCCCCATAATAAGCGAAAAAGAGAGCGTTTGATGAGAGTAATTCATGATTTTTTCTTTTCTTTTGCCTATTAAAGTTACCTTCAAAACAAATTTTACCACTAGAAGGAAAAAGGTAGAACTAAATAACTAAATGCTACAGCTATAAATTACAGGAATTAAAAATGGCCACAACATCCGATGGTATAACATGTAAAAACTTGAGCCAATAAAAATCATAATCCTCGTCCAAAAAAATTATTTACAACTCTGTGTATAAATAAAACTTTAACCCTTTCCCTCATATAGATGCTCTCTGATGCCTTTGCAGCTGTCAGCCTTTTAAAAACATTGTGACAAAAGAAGAAATTGCTCATAACGAGCAATTTCTCCTTTTGACACAATGTTTTCTACTTTTAGTTATAGGTTATCCATTCAATTATAGAGATTTTTAATTTTTTGACAAATCATGTTCAATGTCGTCTGCTACAGAATTGTCGTATGATGGAAAGGGTTAATGTTTCTTTTCCTAGGATGTTCTTTGTTGAGAAATATAAAAGCCTATGATATTAACCATTTCCCACATATAGACACTTTCTGATGCCTCTGCAGTGGACAATTTTTGTAATCATTGTGGTGCAAGGAGGAATTGCACATAATGAGAAATTTTACCATAATGTTTTCAATCTATTCAATTATTAAACTTACATTTACAGGTGTTTTCCTAGATGTTTTAAAGTTTTATAAATACATTACCTTCAGAAAATGTCGGCCTCCAGGAATCTGATGCTTTCAGGTACATATTTTGTGATGCGAAAGCCTGCTGCTGCATTATGGCTGTCATGGATCTTGGTGCGTGAGGACTCAACAAGGACGGTGGGCCAGCCTGTAAGTTAAACAAAGTCTGATTTATAATTTGAAACAACATGTCAGCATGTTTTATATTGTATTATCATTGTTCAATTAGTTATCTGATAAAGTGTACCGGTATTTGGCTGCTTGCTTGGAAAACATCTGAGGATAAAAAGGAGCATCTAAAAAATCGGAAATATGATTTTAATAACCAGTTTAAAACATTTTAGAAAATGGATAAATTGCATAAGTTGAGCAACTTCTCAATTTCCAAAATCATTATCAAATGGAAAGGATTAAGATTGGCTTTTCATTAAACATTACTCTCACAAATAATATAAAAATCCTTTCTTGCAGAAATAATACAACTTTTTACTTTTTAGATTTGTTAAACATACTTATCTTATATTGAATGCAAAACAAACTTTCTGCATTATATTAATCATGTTCTTTGTCTGCTTTCTTGCGACTTAACTAGTACTCATGCCATTTTTCAAAGCATTATGAAATTACAAATCTTTTGAAATATGTAAATTGTTACCAATTCTATAAGAATCAACATTAATTCATTTCACAAATCAATTCTATAGTTCAAATCTGCATATTTTGTAAGTAAATTACAACACAGTACAAAGCGCACAACAACACTTACAGTTGAACGCGGAGTATAGGAATCATATTGACTGGGTCCAAGCATCATCATGGTAGGACTGCCCATGCGTGGTGAGCCTGGAGCCATACCAGGAAGGTCAAGTGTAGGGATCGTACCCATTTGTGCCTTTAAAATAGTGAAGGGAAGGATACAACATATGTACAAAAACCATGTGATATGTGACAGCAAAGTTACGCAAGCAATGTGATTTACAAATACAATGTACACACAGTTGTTATACATTCACATAATAATTGAAAGCAGTATAAAATAAATAACCATTTCCCACAATCATGCATATGCATTTTGATACAAATAGAGCAATCAATTCATGAAAACTTCATGGCAAAAGGAATAATAACTTAAAAAGAACAATTACTTTTATTACCACAATGTTTTTAAGTCTTTTCAGAAGTTCAATCCAATCATTTTTTTTATTATTTCGTTTACGGAGAGATTCCATATTTTGCCCAGAAATTATTCATTCATGTATTTTGTACTTTTGACAAATGTCTTCTGAAGTTGTCTGCTAAAGGTGTATCAAAATGTGTGTGCATGAGCGAGATGGTCATTCTAAAGGTAGTCCAGCCGAGAGTCTTACAACTCTTAGCAACCACTACATAAAGCAATTTTTTTAACCCTCTCCTACATACATCCAACCTGTAACTAAATACTTTGAAAGTATCTATGCAAAACTATGGAAAATCTCAATAAAATAAAGGTAAATTATTGAATAGAGTGGACAACATTGTGGCAAATGGAGATGTTGCTCATCAGGAGCAATTTCTATATTTGCCACAATGTTTCAAAAGTCATCTGCTACTGAGGCATTAATATGTAGGAAAGAGTTTATATATTAAACACTTGTTTCCTGACGGACAGCATTTGAATGCTCAGTAGCACACTAGTGTAGAAAACATTGTGACAAATGGGTCAGGTTTTCAACCATATCAAATGTTTGTTTTAACATTGCATTTCTGAATGGTGTAGGTTAATATAAGCTTGTTCATCTGCTCCATGTTATCATAATGTACACAACTCAACACAGTCTACCATCAAGATTGTGTAAGTAATATGTGAACAATGTAGATCTTGATCAGACTGTAATGATGCACAGCCAGAACTAAATTGATCACAAAAGGCATCTTGTACCTTTTCTAATGGACAAGCCATGGACAAGGTCAAATTTACATAATTAGTATTGACTGCATTACAATGTTCCAAATATATTTTATCTTATGGTAATAATGAAAAAAAATTGTAATATACTTTATACAAAGAGTTTATTGGTCTTTCATTTTTTCGACTTTTGAGTAAATGCTTTCAACAATTCAATCATAATACTTTCAATGATAGAGAATTTCAATATTATTATAAGGATGATTCAAAAGTTGTCTGCTGCAGTTTTGTTGTATGTGTGAATGGATTGAACAACACTTTTGGTGGTCTTTCATTTATGTTACATAATGTCAACGTTATTTGACACAGCAGGGCTGGGCTTGATCTTTAAACATTGGGGTAAGACATGTAGACTGTTGTTCATAATAATCGCTTGCAATAACTCTTAAATGTTGAGTAAAATTCTAAATTGCATCAAGTATAATGAATGATTATAACAATGTTCAGAGATCTGAATCAAGCCGTGCCCAGTTGTGTCAAATAACCAGGTCAAGATAGTAAGCGGAGCACCAGGAAAATCAACCTTTAGTAATATATTTATCACACATAAGGAAACAAGATCTGCTTACATTCCTACATGTTCATACATGGATACTGCTTTATTGAAGTTTCTTATCCCTTTCCCTCATACAACAATTCTGCAGCAGACGACTTTGAACATATTTTATCAAAACATAGACAATCTCCATAATTGAATGGATAACCTTGACAAAAAGTGGAAAACATTGTGGCAAAAGGAGAAATTGCACGTTTTGTGCAATTTCTCCTTTTGTCACTATGTTTTCAAAAAGCCGTCTGCTGCAGAGGCGTCCGAAAGCGTTTATATGAGGGAAAGGGTTAACCTTCTTTGACAATCCAGACCTAAATCAGACTGCACGGATTCACTGGCTTATTTGGATTTACACGGAGTGCAGTCAGCAACCTAAGGTTGTTTTTCATAGACCACCACTATTGGCCATGTATGTAGTAGCATCGATACAAAACAAACATTATTTCAACATGAATGGTGGAAGGCGTTACCAATCATAAACACCAATCTTTTTCTCCCTCCTTGGTCATCAAGGAACAAGAAACACCTGAAGTTTCCATTTCTTCAAAGGTCTCCCCCATGGAATAACCAATATAATGATAAAACAAGATAACTAAATTGAAACTTATCCATATTTGTCAAGTCAGATCAAGTCAAAATTTAGCTGATACATGTACAGTTAAAAACTTGAAAATGACCAAACACCCTCTGTTCCATTGATGCATAATTTGTTTGTTATCCCTTTCCCATATACAACAAATTTGCATCAGACGACTAAGAAAAATTGAAAACATCTAGGTAGAAATATGGAAACGTTTTATAAGGGAAAGCTTAACTATTGAAAAGAGTTGAAAACATGATAGCGAATGGAGAATGAGCATTTTCTCCTTTTGCCACAATGCTTTCTAAAGTGGTCAGCTGCAATCTAAGGCATCAACATTTGGGAAAGGGTTATATATTTTTATGATCAGGACCTTTCAAAATATTGGTCAGAAAATTAGTATGAACCCATCTGGCATCCACTATAGTAATTACTCTAAGCCAAACATTCTAATCTAATTGGTTTGAAACTATGTAGTTCATCCAGGGATATTGGTCCTCATTGACAAAGCAATTTACCCCAAGTTATTTAACCCTTTCCCTCATATAGACGCTTTCTGACGCCTCTGCAGCAGACAGCTTTTTGAAAACATAGTGACAAAAGAAGAAATTGCTTAAAACAAGTAATTTCTCCTTTTGACACAAAGTTTTCCACTTTTAGTCATAGGTTATCCATTAAATTATAGAGATTTTCTACTCTTTGACAAATTTTGGTCAAAGACGTCTGCTGCAGAATTGTCGTATAAGGGAAAGGGTTAAAAGGTAGGGTTATTCAAGCCAAACAGTGACGACTAAACTGAAAGCTTGATTGTTTTTCACAGTACATGGGGTATCAGGCTTAAGGTCTTAGAAGAAAGTAGTTTAAAGAAAAGACGGTAAGTGAGCTTCTGCCACGAGGAGAGTTTGTGAAAACGGGTACAGTTAATCTACGAAGAATACATGTCCTAGGTTTCCACCTTAAATCTTCTATCAATGGTTTATTTGTTGTGCCTTGCAATCTTAACAAAGGTTATCCATTTCCCACTTGAAAATGCGTTTTGACGCTTCTAAAGCAACAACTTTTGAAAACACTGATGAACAATTTCTCCTTTTGCCAAAATGTTTTCAACTCTATTCAATAATTATTCTTTTATGTAAAGATTTTTGCCAAGACATTTTCAAAGTCGTCTGCTGCAAATTCATTTCATGTGTATAAGGGTTATATCTTGTTAAATCTCGTATGGGCATCACATAATTGCACATTGCAATGAAACCACATTTGAGGCTATGTACTGTGTATTCCTTTCCCAAAACCTCTAGGCAAAAATTTAGAAAATCTTTATAAAAGAAGATATCTAACTTGAATAAAGTTGGAAAATATATTTGTAAACCTTGTGGTAAAAGAAGAAACTGATCATTAAGAGCAATTTATTCTTTTGCCATGATGTTTTCAAAAGCCGTCTGCGGCTGATGCATGCCATCATTAATCGTCTTCAGGTACGAAATGGGTACAGTATAGAGTTAGAAAAGGTTATGTTGAGACCATATATAATATATATATATATAATATATGCAGGGGTTTGCCTCGGCCTGTGTGCGACCACTGGACACATGATCCCTCTATATGTGCCTTGGCCTCATTCATATGCGATAATGACCAAATCTTTAACCCCTCAGCAGTGATTTAACCCTTTCCCACCTTCATATTCATTTTGACATATCTGTAACAGATGACATTTGAAAATATTTGGGCAAAAAAAGGAAATTTTTCATCCAGAGCACTTTCTGCTTTTGCCACAGTGTTTTCAACTCTGTATCAATAATTTACTTTAATTTAACCCTTTCCCTCATACGACAATTCTGCTGCAGACGACTTTGAACATATTTTCTCAAAAAATAAAAAATCTCTATAATTGAATGGATAACCTATGACTGTTGAGCAATTTCTTCTTTTGTCACTATATTTTCAAAGAGCTGTCTGCTGCAAAGGTCAGAAAGTGTCTATATGAGGGAAAGGGTTAAAGAGGTTTTCAATAATTTTGCTTATGTTTCCAAAATCGTCATCTGTATATGTTTAATGTTGGAAAGGGTCAAAATAAACAAATAATTAAAAAGAATAATCAAATTTAAACATTGTGGAGTCAGATCACTTTGTATGAGATATGTGATAAATAAGATAGCAAACAATTCTTTGAAAATACTGAAATTAATAAAAATAAAAATTGATCAGTGTCATGACAAAACCTGTGTTATGAAATGTTTTAAAGTTGTCATTTGAATTAGAAGTGAGCATATATGGGGCTTTGAAAGAGTTCACCATCCTTTACCCAACATAGCATAACCCTTTCCCTTATACAGACACTTTCCAATGCCTCTGCAGCAGACGGCTTTTTGAAAACATGGCAACAAAAGAAGAAATTGCTCAAAACAAGCAGTTTCTCCATTTGTCACCATGTTTTCAACTCTATTCAATTATTGTACTTTCATTTAAATTGATTTTCTGTGCTTTTGCCCAGATGTTTTCAAAGTCATCTGCTGCAGATTTGTCATATGTGGGAAAGGGTTAACCCTTTTCCACATACACCATATCAACAGAAGACAATATTGAAAAATCTATCAATGAAAGCAAGACAATTTTGAAAAATCTATCACTGAAAGTATAATTATTGAATACACATGTACCGGTAGTTATAAATTGTGTGTCAAAAGGAAAAATTGATCATCACAGGCAATTTCTCCTTTTACAGATATATGCCAAAATGATCCTGCATGTGTGAATGGGTAACAGGACACTAATTATCAATACAGAAAACCAAGCCTTTAATCATGCAGAGGCTGATTTGATTTTTTTCTGTTCAAAAAATAAATAAAGCAGATTTTCTAGTGACATAGTTTCAAGTAATATTTACATATTACAAACACAATACTTCAAAACTTTTTACAAAATAATATGTACTTTGAATGTTTACAATAACAGTGTGTTTAAGTAAATTAATTAAAGCAGGTGCGGTGCAGTTTGTGATGAAATGTGACACAACAGCTGTGAAAGAAGGTAACAGTTAAAGCAGGTACAGTCAACTCACAATCCTTCAAAGTTTTTACAAGTATTAACCATTTCCCATTTACTCATCATGAGCAATTTCTTCTTTTGTCAAAATGTTTTATAAAGTCATTTGCTGCAAACGCGTCAAAATGAAGGAAAGGGATAATAACAATAACATTCAACCTCTTGACTCTCAGACTGTGATGTATCAATTGTTCTTGAATACCCAATGTTTAAAGTAACAAATAAATAGAAACAAAGTAACCAATTCGGAATTAGAATGAATTTAGACCAGTTTGTCAAGATTGCTCGAGACTTAATAAAGCTATTTGGAATCCCTATTAAAGTCAGAATTTATGTCTGTGTCTTATTTTATTATCAGTTAACACTTTTCAACTTACAGACGCAATTTCACGCATCTGCAGCAGACTACTTCTGAAAACATCGTGGCAAAATGAGAAGTTGCTCACAATGAGCAATTTCTAAATTTGCCACAATATTTTTTACATTTCAATAATTATGCTTCCATTTTTTAGAGACTTTCCATATTTTTTCTTTGACATTTTCAAATTTGTCTGCTGCAGATTTGTAGTATGTTGGAAAGTGTCAACTATTACAATATCCCCAATATCTACCGCTAGGTTTGGCTGAAATTAGATTTTGAAGGAATGTGAATTAGCTGCCCTTGCAAAATATTAAACGGGATGATAATATGTCGTAACATATATCAAGACTTACCACTGTATGAAAATCTGTCTAAATTTCATTAATCAATTTGTTAAATAATTACATTTATATTTCATGATGCAATGCAGCGTCCAACGTTTTTCAAACTCTAATCATTTTGCATTCATGATATTTTTATTCAAAACATAAAGAAATTTACCGACATCTTTGTGCAAAAAGTCATTGAGTGTTTCTTTATTATGTTTTTTTGCATCAAGGGGATGATTGTACTAATTGTACAAATCAATGTCAACTTATGAAAAAGTAGTGAAACAGGCAGTAGTTGTTCATTATAAGGAATTGACCGTAAATTTCATGCATAATAAACTGTCATTGTGTAAAATATCTAATGACAATACAAGACAGAACCGAAACTCATTTGAGAGAAAAAGAAGGTGTAGACAATGCATAGTTTAGAGTAAACTCATTAATCTTACTGACGTCTCTGCAGCAGACGACTTTTGAAAACAATGTGAGAAAAGGAGAAATTGCTCAAAACAAGCAATTTCTCCGTTTGCCCCTTTTTTTTAAAACTTTTTTCAGCAATTATACCTGTTAACCCTTTCTCACATATATATATATATATATAAGAAATCTGCAGTAGACGACGTTTAAAACATCTAGGTTAACCTATGGAAAATCTCATTTAATAAATGCATAACTTAAAAAAAAGCTGTAAACAGTTTGGCAAAAGAAGAAGTGAATCATTATGAGAAAAAGTCTTATTTTGCCAAAATGTTTAAAAAAGTTGTTTGTTGCAGATGCATCATAATATGTCTATATGTGGGAAAGGGTTACCCACTATTGATGTCTGCTTCCTGGATACTGAACCAGTACAACCTGTGGAGAGATCTCAAATGTTCAACCTGCTGCATGGGAATTGAACACAAAACCAATAAATTTATTACAGATTCATCTAACTCTTTCCCATTTGCAAATGCCTTTTTATGCATTTGAAGCTGACAACTTTTGAAATCTTTGCAGGGAAAGAAGAAATTACTCATAATGATTTCAACTCCATTCAATAATTATACTTTTATTTATAGAGATTTTCAGAATATTTACCTTGATGTATTAAAAGTCCTCTGTTGCAGAATTGTTGTATGTGGGAAAGGGTTAAAGCAATGTGTACAATTAGGATAGTCTAAATTAGAATTGTCCCTAAAAAACCTGGCAAAATGATTTGACAGTTTAAAAAAAAAGTCAGAGTATTAGGGGAGATAAATCTAGAACATCTGAACACATATGATCAAAAATGAATGAATGAATGAATGTATTATTCATGATCCCTGGGTAAACAAACCAGTACTAGGCTAGAAAATGTGCCTTGCCCAAGGGCACTCCACCATGACCGTAGTGCCGCGACTGGGGATCGAACCCGGGAGATCAAAAATGATGTCTATATCTACCAACTTTCAAATATTTAATTTTTTTAATTTATTCATATGGCATTCTTAATGAGTCTTCTTCTGAAAACATATTATGAAAAGCAGGTATAGCTCATAATAAGTAATTTCGCAAAATGACATCTCACTTGTTTCAAAATGAACCTTTTGTCAAATAATTCACTTTCCTTTCTTTAAATATCTTCACTTGGGAAAACGTCTATGATGCAATTTATGTAATAGGCTAGCACAATGCAATTATGTTTGTCTATTTCACTACGTTTCTACTCTAATCATCAAATTTGTTCAACTTACAAAATAATACAAAATAATACAAGTAGTGTATATAAGAAATAAATATTGGTTATGAATAGGAAATATCATATAAATTGATTTTGAAAAACAAAACACACTCTCACTCACTAAATAAAAACTCCCTCAAACTTTTCTTAAATATAGACGCTTTTTGAAGCCTCTGCAGCAGACGAGTTTTAAAAACATTGTCACAAAAAGGTGAAATTGCTCAAATCTAGCATATTTCTCCTTTTGTTTTCAATCTTTTCTCAGTAATCATATCATCATTTGTAGAGATTTTCAAGATGTTTTCAACATTGTTTGCTGCAGATTTATTGTCTGTGGAAAAGGGTATAAGCATATAAACCCTTTCTGCTGGAACTGACTATGCAAAGCCCGTACCACCAGTACAGGCACATCAGCGCCATTTGACCAAGCTCTTCATTATTGGTTGCTAAACTCTAACATTTTCATTTTGATATTCCTAGTTTTTAAAAATTTAAAAAATTCAGCAATGAAAAGGTTCACCTGTTATAGATATGTTATTCATGCATAGAAAAATGCACATGTGTAGGAATATTACGATAGGTCAAATTCAATAACAAACCTTTTAATGACCGATAAAATTGCCTTAACCAATCACAATTACTGCATAATGAAATATTTGAACTCTACTTACTGTGACTTTATTAAGAGTCCTCATTACTTTGTCATATCTCATAGTTGAGTGTAAATTAAATTCATCCTTCGTCATCACTCCATGACTTGAGAGTTCATCCGCTAAACCTTGTGTCCTACAAAAATATATAAGATTCAAATGAAGAGGCCAAAGTATCATTTTTTTGATTTTTTTTTTAACCCTTTCTCTCAAATAAACAACTTAAAGACACATTTAGACAAAAAGGAAAAAAAATCCATTCTTCTTCATCACTAATACTTCCAATTTTCCAAATTTAAACCTTTTTGCCATAGATATTTTAAAACAGCAAATGACAGTTAACCCTTTCCCATTTACAACAAATCTGCAGCAGACAACTTTGAATACATTGTGACAAATACCTGAAAAATTTCCATAAAAAATAGCTTAATTGTTAAATTAAGTGGAGAACATTGTGGCCAAAGGAGAAATTGCATATGCAGGTGGAAAGGGTTAAACACTATATCAGATAATCAGATGGTAAATTAACCCTCCTTAACCTAACACCATTTGTAGAGGCATTTTGATGCAATTGCAGCAGACCACTAACCACAATATTTTCATCTCTATTCAATGATTATACAACAAGACAAGAACATTTTAATTACATAAGCTAATACAGCTTCTAGTCAATAGAACATAATTCAACATATATTTACATGACATGTCACCTTTCAAATGAACAATAAGCAAAGTGTTTATTGAAGAAAGATTGATAACATATAAACAATAAAATAGAACAAGAGCTGCGTGTACGGCACAGATGCTCGACTGATAGGGAGAAAACAGGAAAAAACAAGATGTGTTTGTGAAACACTGATGCCCCCAATGGCAACATCTAGGTCAAAGGTCAAGGTCACCAGGTCAAAAATGTTGGTACTGACAGAAAGGTCATGTCACAAGGAATACACATGTGAAATATGGTAGCCGTACCTGTTATGGTTCAAAAGTAGTGGTCAAGGTTAAAGTTTTTTTCGAGAATGGCAACATCTAGGTCAAAGGTCAAGGTCGCAAGGTAAAAAATTTTGGTACTTACAGAAAGGTCATGTCACAAGGTATACACATGTGAAATATGGTAGCCTTACCTGTTATGGTTCAAAAGTAGTGGGGAAGGTTAAAACAAAAATTGAGAATGGCAACATGTAGGTCAAAGGTCAAAAATGTTGGTACTGACAGAAAGGTCATGTCACAAGGAATACACATGTGAAATATGGTAGCCGTATCCGTTATGGTTCAAAAGTAATGGCCAAGGTTAAAGTTTTTTTCGAGAATGGCAACATCTAGGTCAAAGGTCAAGGTCGCAAGGTCAAAAATGTTGGTACTGACAGAAAGGTCATGTCACAAGGAATACACATGTGAAATATGGTAGCCGTACCTGTTATGGTTCAAAAGTAATGGCCAAGGTTAAAAAAAAAAATTCGAGAATGGCAACATCTAGGTCAAAGGTGGTCAAGGTCGCAAGGTGAAAAATGTTGGTACTGACAGAAAGGTCATGTCACAAGGAATACACATGTGAAATATGGTAGCCGTACCTGTTATGGTTCAAAAGTAGTGGTCAAGGTTAAAGTTTTTTTCGTGCAGACAGGCCAAAAACTACATCTAGGTCAAAGGTCAAGGTCGCAAGGTCAAAAATGTTGGTACTGACAGAAAGGTCATGTCACAAGGAATACACATGTGAAATATGGTAGCCGTACCTGTTATGGTTCAAAAGTAATGGCCAAGGTTAAAGTTTTTTTCGAGAATGGCAACATCTAGGTCAAAGGTCAAGGTCGCAAGGTCAAACATTTTGGTACTGACAGAAAGGTAATGTCACAAGGAATACACATGTGAAATATGGTAGCCGTACCTGTTATGGTTCAAAAGTAGGGGTCAAGGTTAAAGTTTTTTTCGTGCAGACAGGCCAAAAACTACATCTAGGTCAAAGGTCAAGGTCGCAAGGTCAAAAATGTTGGTACTGACAGAAAGGTCATGTCACAAGGAATACACATGTGAAATATGGTAGCCGTAACTGTTATGGTTCAAAAGTAATGGCCAAGGTTAAAGTTTTTTTCGAGAATGGCAACATCTAGGTCAAAGGTCAAGGTCGCAAGGTCAAACATTTTGGTACTGACAGAAAGGTAATGTCACAAGGAATACACATGTGAAATATGGTAGCCGTACCTGTTATGGTTCAAAAGTAGTGGTCAAGGTTAAAGTTTTTTTCGTGCAGACAGGCCAAAAACTACATCTAGGTCAAAGGTCAAGGTCGCAAGGTCAAATAATTTGGTACTGACAGAAAGGTCATGTCACAAGGAATACACATGTGAAATATGGTAGCCGTACCTGTTATGGTTCAAAAGCAGTGGTCAAGGTTAAAGGTTTTTTTGTGCAGACAGACAGAAACAGACGTGCAGACCAACGTGCAGACAGACAGACAGACAGACAGGCCAAAAACTATATGCCCCCGAATCGGAGATTCCGGGGGGGCATAAAAAAAAGCTGAGCTGAACAAAAAACTTTAACCGGACGACCACGCCGCCGCCAACAAAAAACCTTAACCGGACGACTACGCTGCTTACGACGCCAGGGTCATGACAATAGCTCTCGTTTTTTATATATTTGGTCGAAACAAGCAAAACTTTTGGACTCTTCTTTTGAAACAGTAAAACCATTATGTGCATAGAAAGACGTATATTGTAAAATTTCCATATATATAATTTTTTGATATGGTCATATTTGTTGCAGATGAAAAGGAAATGAAACTCATCTTCTTTGTCAACTCATTTATTTTAAACTACAAATTAAACATAGACACTGGTTTCTATCAACTCTGTTTACACCATATCTCCTAGTTTCTACTCTTAATGCATAAGAGGATAGTCTTAGTCTTGAAATGAAAATTCTAAGTTGATTTGGTAATATATTCTTAAAATGTTCGAGTGAATGTTCATTTATAAGTTCAATGTACATGCATGTAGATAGATGTTCTTCTAGATTTAATGTTCTTCATTTGTAGCGAGTTTCCATATGTTGTCTAGATGCTTTCAAAGTCGTCTGTTGCAATTTTTTTGTTTCAGGGAAAGAGTAAATAGAATTTCATGTACTTTAACAGTTCTCAAATAAAATAAGAACTTGTTTACTTGGAATATTATGACAATCTATGGATGTTAACAGGAGAAGGCAAGTTCTCCTTTTCCAGCAAGGTATCCAATGGTTGGTATACATGTATATATGAGCCGTTCCAAGAGAAAACCAACATTATGGTCTCTGCATTATGTATCGACCCAGATCACCCTGCACATCCCATGCAGGCTAATCCAGGCCGAAACATTTCACCTCCGATGGATAGAGGTATAGAGTAATGATTCCTGAAACAGAAAAGTCCACAACATTGGTTTTCTCACGGGACGGCTTATATATCAAGAAAGGGAATATTATTTACCCGAATGTTCCCATTGTCTCTTGTTCTACAGGTAATATCACTCTGGGTGAGAGACCAGCATCATATTGAGCCGCTGAAATATGTCACAAATATATTATAAATGTATAAACAACTTCAAGGGTCGCCTGTATCTTTACCTCGAAGGCTTATCTGACAATATATGTTAAAAACATCAAGCGTATATTTCAGAACATAACATAATTCAGACACGAACTGCATGAAGGCACAACTAGAGTTAGCATTCTTGTACACATTACACCTGTCAACCAGATAAAAAAAAAATACTAAATATCAATATCACTTTCTGACGCCTCTGCAGCAGACGACCTTTGCAAAC
The DNA here is from genome assembly GCA_031761405.1 of Serripes groenlandicus. NCBI lineage: Eukaryota > Metazoa > Mollusca > Bivalvia > Cardiida > Cardiidae > Serripes > Serripes groenlandicus. Next base: position 124,817,805 of record JASEVX010000001.1, on the reverse strand, counting down.
ATTGTAGCAAAAGGAGAAATTGCTCATGATGAGCAATTTCACCTTTTGCCACTATGTTTCCAACTTTTTTATGTTTAAAGCTTTTTTATGGAGATTTCTCACGTTTTTGCAAAAATGTTTTCAAAGTTGTCTGCTGCATATTTGCTGTATGTGGGAAAGGGTTAGTAAACTTGTTTATGCAACACATCATCCATCATACTATCCACCCAACCAAACTTTTGAGGAGTACTCAAAATAATCGCCTGGCTGAGTGGATTCTTTTAATTTCCCATAACATAGCGATTAAATGTCAAATAAGGAAGTTAGAACATATAATTGATTGATTGGTGTTTTACGCCGCTTTCAACAATTTTTAAGTTATATCACGCATTTCCTGGGTAAGTTACCAGTGCTACTGCTCCATTTACCCTGACACCAGCCAGTCAATTGAAATGCTAACCCCACAACCCTAAGCGGTTAGGAGGGCAGCCACTACTACCATTTCTTTAAGAATTTCGTATGATCTGGCCAGGGATTGAACCCACATTCTTTCAGCTCCGGAGGCGGACTCTCTTCCACTACACCACCAAGGCAGTCGAACATATAAAGAACATAACATAGACATTTTTTATTGATTATAAACATACATACAATGTTTTCAATCAATGTACATGTACAATAAATTAAACATAAATAAACAAGATGATCAGTCAAATTACGTAGAGAAATGTTGATTTGGTCAGCCATTATTAAAAAGACAATTACATGTTACAATGCATTCTTATGATCTAAATTGAGTTTCCAATTAACCAGAAGATATATAATTGAAATATTCACTTACTTTGAGCATCATAACTATATATTAGAATGGGTGAGTTTTCTCCAAGAGAGCAGAAGGCAATCATATGATCTCTAGGATGGTAGTGGATATCCGTCACAGGATTCTGGTACTTCAATTCGGAGTACATTATCACCTGGTCACCTGTAATGTGAACACAAATTGTATTAACCCTTTTTTACCTTTGCAGAGACCCATAAACAATAGATGAAAAACATAGAGAAATGAGCAATTTATCCTTTTGCCAAAATGTTTTCAAATGTTCAATAATAATACTTCCATTAAAATAATTTTTTCATACTTTTGCCAAAATGTTTTCAATTAAATAATCATGCTTTCATTAAAATATTTGTTCCATACTTTTGCCTAAATGTTTTTAAATTTATCTGCTACAGATTTGTTTTATGTGGGAAAGGGTTTATATTATTGAATTACACTGGAACAAGAGCTTGATGATTGTATCATTCATTAATAATTGTGATACAAACTCTTAACCCTTTCACACATACAACAAATCTGTGGCAGACGACTTTGAAAACTTACCCCAACAAATTTTGAAACATTCTTTAAATTGAAGTACAATAATTGAATAGAGTCGAAAACATGGTGACAAAAGGAGAAATTGCTTGTTTTGAGCAATTTCTTTTTTGTCAGCATGTTTTCAAAAAGCTGTCTGCTGCAGAGGCGTCAGAAAGCGTCTATATGAGAGCAAGGGTTGAAGATAATTACTCTTTCTTAACTGTTAACCTTATATGATTTTAAGAGTCGTCAACTAGAAAATAATGGTTACATTTGGAAAATGGGAAGTATAATTTTGATACAGAAACATTGCAAGAAGAGAAGGAATTGCCTGCTTTAAGCAATTTCTCCATTTCCAAAATTGTCTTCTAATGTCTTTATCGGATCAATGATTAATGTCCACTTTCTTAACAATTGAACTGTTAAGCTGTTTTAGTGTTAGGGAATGAATGACCTTACTCACATTCCAATCTGAAACCATTGGATTGGTGCCAGTTAACATCATTGCATTTTTTATACAAATAAAGCATTCAAATGTACAATAAATTCCAAACTCACAGCTCAACAAATTGAAAATTACATCTTAACCTTTTCACACCTATAGACACATCTGCAGCAATCGACTTTTGAAAACATTGTCACAAAAGGAGAAATTGCTCAAGATGAGCAATTTCTCCTTTTACCACAATGTTTTCAACTTTTTTTGTTTTTTTGAGTAGACATTTTCAAAGTCGTCTGCTGCAGATTTGCTATATGTGGTAAAGGGTAAACACAAAAGAAATGGACAAACAAAAGTGTTCAATCTTACCAGTGTCAGTGTTCCATGCGTATGCGTAATTGTCTTCACTGCCAGAGAAGACAAAGGACCCACAAGGAGTCAATGTACTGCGGATTTGTTCGCGGAAATTTAGGGCACCTATGTACTTCTGTACCACTCTTTGTCTGAAACAAGAATGGAGCATTTTTAAACTGTTCCCACTTACTGACACTTTCTGACAGCTGTGCAGCGATGAATTTCAAAAACATTGTGGCAAAAGGAGAAATTGCTCATAATGAAAAGTTTCACCTTTAGACTCATCATTTTCAACTTAATTAAATAATTATTCATTCTTTTATTAAGGGCTCTCGATATTAATAGAACTGTTTATTACAACAGCAAAATTTCCATGCTTACTCGAATGAGGGGAATGGTGGTAATATTTACCTAAACACCGGTGTGATAATCATAGAGCACCGCTGTGTATATTTTACTGCAATGTAAAGAAAACGATTCACCGCTGATTCACCCAAGTTTTCGGGGGAATGGCTGGAAAAAACCGTTTGCACCTAAATCAATAAGCCACCCACCCACCCACCCCTTTTTGTTGATGTTAGATACCTATTTTTGTATATTTTTAATAACCGTAGTAGATTGTTAATAATTTTTATGTTATATCCATATTTTGATTCTAGTCATATCACTTTAGCTGTGTACCACTGTACTTGTTTGCTGATGTACCTTTATGTGTTGAAGATGCTGCTTTTTATCCCTTTTCTTTTACAGAGTTATGCTGTTAGATGACCAGTAAATCTTGGTATTTTGATTCTAATGGCGAAGTAAATTCAGGTGCTAGGGAATTGGTAGTGAGGAGCAATACTGAGTGTGCTATGCCCAACATGGCTTGTGTTTAGACAGCAATGGAGGTAGCTCGGATATGCTACCTGCTCAGATCGTATTAAGACTGTGATTTTAAGCATTTCTTATGACATGCAGTGTTTTTTTATTTCATAATGTGACTTTTGATAATAGCTACCAAAAATTAAACTCTTATTGGGTAAATTCAAGTATTACAGTCTTGACCGTTTTATATTTCTATTATTATTTATTTATATTTTATTTAATTTTCCATAAATTCATCTGGAACATGAAGCATTTCTCTGGTTTTTAGCTCCACTGGCTGAAAGCCAGTCGAGCTTATGTCATGGCGAATTGTCCGTCGTGCGTGCGTGCGTGTGTGCGTGCGTGCGTGCGTGCGTAAACTTTTTCCTTTAAACAACTTCTTCTCCCTAACCACTTGGCCAATTTGGTTGAAACTTCATTTTTTTTTATCCATTCGAAATTCTGGTTTCCATGGCAACCGAAAGAAAAAAATAGTGAGAACTTAAAAAATCTTCTTCTCCAAAAGTGTCAGGCCGATTTTCAAATAATTTTGTAGAAATGTTCCTTGGGCGACTCTTTATTAGATTCCTTCAAGAAATGTTGATTGGGCGAAAAACATGGCCGCCAGGGGGGCGGAGCTATTTTGCCTTATATTGCAATAGTGAAAACTTAAAAAATCTTCTTCTCCAAAAGTGTTCAGCAGATTTTCAAAAAAATTTGTAGAAATGTTCCATGGGTGACCCTCTATCAGATTCCTTCAAGCCATGTTGATTGTTAAAAAAACATGGCCGTCACAGGGCGGGGCTATTTTGCCTATATGGCTAAAGAGAAAACTTAAAAAATCTTCTCCTCCAAAAGTGTCAGGCCGATTTTCAAATAATTTTGTAGAAATGTTCCATGGGTGACCCTTTATTAGATTCCTTCAAGAAATGTTGATTGGTTGAAAAAAATGGCCGCCAGGGGGCGGGGCTATTTTGCCTTATATAGCTATAGTGAAAACTTGAAAAATCTTCTTCTCCGAAAGTGTTCAGACGATTTTCAAATAATTTTGTAAAAATGTTCATTGGGTGACCCTCTATCAGATTCCTTCAAGTCATGTTGATTGGTCGAAAAACATGGCAGCCAGAGGGCGGGGCTATTTTGCCTTATATGACCATAGTGAAAACTTAAAAAATCCTCTCCTCCGAAAGTGTTTGGCTGATGTTCAAATAATTTTGTAGAAATGTTTCTAGGCTTACCCTCTATCAGATTCCTTCAAGCCATGTTGATTGGTTGAAAAATATGGCTGCCAGGGGGTGGGGCTATTTTGCCTTATATGGCTATAGTGAAAACTTAAAATATCCTCTCCTCCGAAAGTGTCAGGCCGATTTTCAAATAATTTTGCAGAAACATTCCTTTAAGCCATGGTGGTTGGTAAAAAAAATAGCCACCAGGGGGCAGGGCTGTTTGGAGATTTTATTTTGCCTTATGGCCGTGGAGCGATACTGGCCCTCTTGGGCCTCTTGTTTTTTGGCTGCAACAGGGGCCATAACTGCCACACAATAGAGGTTATTGTTTATTGTCATCTGGGACAACTAATACCAGTTGTCATGTATAATCTGTTGTTGCTTTATGAACAGTGAAGTTGATAAGATTGTTAAAGCTACTTGCTCACTATATTAAACAGTAAACTTTATATCTTGCTGGGTTGCAAATTTTAGCCATCATGTAATAATAAGGGCCATTGATATTAATAGAACTGTTTATTAACACGGCAAAATTGCCTTTCACCTTTTAATAGAAAACACTAAATTATGATCAATGTCTCCTGTTGCCAAAATGTTTCTAACTGTATTAACCCTTTCCCTCATACGACAATTCTGCAGCAGACGACTTTGAACATATTTTTTCAAAAGATGGATAACCTATGACAAAAAGTGGAAAACATTGTGGCAAAAGGAGAAATTGCACGTTTTGTGCAATTTCTTCTTTTGTCACTATGTTTTCAAATAGCCGTCTGCTGCAGAGGCGTCAGAAAGCGTCTATATGAGGGAAAGGGTTAAAGAGATAATACAATTTTTTATCTGGATAATCTGTCATATGCAGTAGATTTGTTGCATGTTGAAAAGGGTTAGAAGTTGTAGAGTTAAACAGTTATACATTTCTGCTTCATGACAGTAGATAAAATACATTATAAATATAGGAGCATAAAAACCAAACTTACATTCTTAGGTCAAACATTCTGATGATATTATCTCTGCAATGGACCAGTAACCGCCTCTCTCTCGGATGTAAGGTTATGTAGTTTATAATTGTTCCCTGCAATAACACAATGGTTTCAATGGTTGTAATCTAAATGTTTACCATTTCCGACGCATTTCGATAATACTGCAGCAGACAACCTTTGAAAAATTGTGGCAATCAGAGAAATTGTTCATACATGTTTACTTTCACTAATTTATTTTGTATATATGGGAAATGGTAAAATAGTCCAATAAAGTAAGAGTTTCAAAAAAATAGCTATCACTATATAAAGTATTAAACAGCTTATTTAGCTTTATCTTTAACTCTTTTTCCACATTCTGCAGCAAACCACTTTTAAAACATTTAGGCAAAAGTATCGAAAATATCTACAAATAAATGCAAATGCACCAAAATATGTGTGCAGGTGGGAAATGTTTAAGGGTATACCATGAGTTTTAAATGTGTACTCTTTTAATAGATTTCAAAATATGGGCAATTTCTCAATGTGCCATATTGTTTTCAAAAGTCATCTGCTGTAGAGGTATCAGAAAGGGTTTGAATGTGTGAAAGGGTAAAGCACCCTCCCACAGTTAATCTAAATATAACAAAATCATATGAGCCTGGCCATGGACAACCGGACAACCATACAGTGGGGCAAAAGGAGAAATTGGTCGTTTTGAGCAATTTCTCCTTTTGTCACGGTGTTTTCAAAAGTTGTCTGCTGCAGATGTGTCAAAATGCGTCTATAGGTGGGAAAGGGTTAACCTAGTCATGCAAACTGTCTTGAAAGTCAATTGATTTCTTCATTTAATTTTCCCAGCCAAAGGTTGATTTTTGCATGACCTTGCCCATATGGTTTTGAGCCGAGCCCCGGTAGCTAATTGGTAGTGACACAGACTGTCAATCCAGGGGTTAGAATCCTAGCTCAGCCAACATTCTTTCCGAAGTTTGACAAAAGTCACTGTGACAAGCATCATTCGTCTTTCACCAATGGGCTAACAGTCTATGTGGAAAAATAGCCAGTTGCTTGGAAAGAATGTTGTGTGGAGTACTGATGTGAGAAAGCTTGAAAACACATGAGTAGTTGAACTGGCTGCCGTGATATTACTGAAAAATTGTTGAAAAAGGCATTAAGCTCAAATCAATCTAACCATATGGTTTTGAACCTTTGTTAATCATACCTTCATTTCCACATCTTCTATTCTTTGATAGACTGTCCAATCTCTAGCCACACCTGAAAAATATAACAACAATCAATCAATTAAAATATTTCAATATGAATTTCATGTTGTAATTAAAGGTTAAAATGTCTTGTAGATTATAAAATAATTAGTTCAATAATTAGGGAAAATAAGTTTGGAGGAATGTTAATACAAGATTACTTAATCACAAACAAACAGACCCACCAATACAAACTCATTAATGCATTCAATTTTTAGATATAATGGTTATAAAACAAGAGGGCCATAAGGCCCCATAAGGCCCTGGATCGCTCACCTGAGAATGGGCTTTTTAAGACTTAACTCTTTCAGCGCTAATGGCAATATCATCAAGACAATCTTTCTGACAAATTTCAAGCTGCTTCAAGTCAAAAACGCAATCTCTATAGTGTTAACAAGACTTTTATACAATATGGCCTAGTGACCTAGTTTTTGACCTGACCAAACCAATATTTGATTTGGCCTAGATATCTTCAAGGCAAATATTCCGACAAAGATTCAAAATGACCCATAACTGAACTTGGCCTAGATATCACCAAGACAAACTTTCTAACAAAGTTTCAACATGCTCAAGCCAAAAATGTTGCTTCCAGAGTGTTAACAAGATTTTCCTTAAATTTGACCTAGTGACCTAGGTTTTAACCAGACATGACCCAGTTTCGAATTGGCCTAGATATCACTAAGACAGACATTCTGACAAAGTTTCAACATGCTCAAGCCAAAAATGTGGCTTCCAGAGTGTTAACAAGATTTTCCTTAAATTTGACCTAGTGACCTAGTTTTTGACCGGACATGACCCAGTTTGGAACTTGACCTAGATATCACTAAGACAAACATTCTGACAAAGTTTTAACATGCTCATGCCAAACATGTGGCTTCCAGAGTGTTAACAAGATTTTCTTTAAATTTGACCTAGTGACCTAGCTTTTGACCCCACATGACCCAGTTTCGAACTTGGCCTAGAGTTGATGGAGATATATGCTCTAATAAACTTTCATAAAGAATGGATGCAAAATGTTGCCTCTAGAGTAGTAACAAGCAAATGTTGACGAGGAATCAAGATTGTATTGAATGAATGGAATACACTAAAATCTTTATTTTTCCACTTTTTATGATGCTAAAGAGTGTACATGTATCTAGAAAGACTAATGACCAGCCATATGAGCAATTTTCTTCTTTTGTCACAATGTTTTCAAAAATCGTCCGCTGCAGAGGCTTAAGAAAGTGTCTGTATGTAGGAAAGAGTTAAATTTTCAAATATTTATTGTAATTTCAGGCCACCGGCCCATATTACATACAACATACATACATGTAATTACATTCATGGGTTATTACAATTATATACATTATTTAAGGCTGTATTTCTTTTCCTAAAGGAGAAGTAAATATACATAGACAAGTTTCTTATAGTTGTTGTATCTGTATTTGACATCAACATATGGAATTTACTCATACTAGGATAAAGATAAAACTTTTTTGGGATAAACTTGGAACGCAAATCTGTATATAGCGGACATACCAATGTGAAGTGATATTCACATTCAATGATATTTCCACAATATACACATTTTCTCAAATCTCTTTCCAGTCCAATATGGCGCCCTTTTTCTATCATAAGGTTGTGTGATGAAGATCTGAATGAAGAGAGGCTCTTTCTAAATTTAGGGATAACTACTATTGACAAGTAGGATTCAACACAAAAATTAGGTTTAAAATACATGTCATACCTTTCTTTGAAGGCACTTCAGTGAAGAAGGAGTTCCAGATGATTATCACCCCTATACTGTCAGCCGAGTACATCTTTTGGCCATCTTCGGAGAAACATATTGAGTTGACATATCCCACATGGTCCTCAAGTTCTTGTTTTAACTGTTGAAACAGATTTTATTTCAGTTACTATACAGAAGGAATCATAACAAGAAAAACTAGAAATATCACTGAAGATGATAAATACCCCCAAAACAGCACCTTGACTCAAAATATGGTTTACGACCGACCAACAAAAGGGCCATAACTCTGTAAACAAGAAAAAGTAACAAAGGGCAATAACTCTGTATTTAGATTAAATAGAGTTATGGTTTCTGTACACTGCACTTTCTCTCAATGTGTTGTATCATCCTATGAAGTTTTATTAAATTCCAACAATTAGTTTTAAAGTTATGCTCCGGACAAGACTCTACGAATATGAAAAAGTAACAAACGGCAATAACTCTGTCATTATGTAAAGAAGAGTTATGTTTCTTGTACACTGCACTTCCTCTGATTATGCTCTACCATTATATGTAGTTTTATTAGATTCCATCTATTAGTTATTAAGTAATTCTACGGACAAGAAAAAGTAACAAAGGGCAATAACTCTGTATTTAGATAAAATAGAGTTATGGTTCCTGTACACCGCACTTCCTCTCAATGTGTTGTATCATCCTATGAAGTTTAATTAAATTCCAACAATTTGTTTTAAAGTTATGCTCTGGACAAGACTCTACGAATAAGAAAAAGTAAGAAAGGGCAATAACTCTGTAATTATGTAATTATGTAAATTAGAGTTATGGTTCTTGTACACTGCACTTCCTCTGATTATGCTCTACCATTGTATGCAGTTTTATTAGATTCCATCTGTTAGTTATTAAGTAATTCTCCGGACAAGAAAAAGTAACAAAGGGCAATAACTCGGTATTTAGATTAAATAGAGTTATGGTTCCTGTACACTGCACTTCCTCTCAATGTGTGGTATCATCCTATGAAGTTTTAATAAATTCCAAGAATCAGTTTTAAAGTTATGCTCTGGACAAGACTCTACGAATAAGAAAAAGTAACAAAGGGCAATAACTCTGTAATTATGTAAATTAGAGTTATGGTTCTTGTACACTGCACTTCCTCTGATTATGCTCTACCATTGTATGCAGTTTTATTAGATTCCATCTGTTAGTTATTAAGTAATTCTCCGGACAAGAAAAAGTAACAAAGGGCAATAACTCTTTATTTAGATTAAATAGAGTTATGGTTCCTATACACTGCACTTCCTCTCAATGTGTTGTATCATCCTATGAAGTTTTATTAAATTCCAACAATTAGTTTTAAAGTTATGCTCCGGACAAGACTCTACGAATAAGAAAAAGTAACAAAGGGCAATAACTTTGTATTTAGATAAAATAGATTTATGGTTCCTGTACACCGCACTTCCTCTCAATGTGTTGTATCATCCTATGAAGTTTCGTTCAAATCCTATGTTGCATTGTTAAGATATGGTCCGGACAAAATATGGCTTCCGACCGACCGACCGACCGACCGACCGACACAGTGACTCCTATATACCCCCCCAAAACTTTGTTTTTTGGGGGTATAAATATCATTGTCTTTGGGTTAAACACTATTTTCAAAAATAAATCAGTCATATCACGGCGGCCAGTTCACCTACTCATGTTTTTCTTGGTTCTCTAACCAGTTCTCCACACACCATACTTCCCAAGCAACTGGCTGCTTTTCATCATAGACTTTAAGCTCATTGGTGAAAGAATAATGACGTGTGTCACAGTGACTTTTGTCAAACGTCAGAAAGAATGTTGGCCAAGCTGGGATTCGAATTCACATCATCTGGATTGACAGCCCACATCGCTACCAACTGAGCTACAGAGGCTTGGCACAAGAAAAAGTAGCCAAGAATCAGAATGCAGTAAATCTTATACTACTCTGTAAAGTATTTCAATCTTCACATGCAAAACATAATAGGAAAAGAACAAATTTATCATAATGAACGATGCCATGTTTGTCCGAGATATTATGCCAATACACATTTAACCAAATGTGGTGATGATTGGACAAAGGCTTCTTAAGTTATTGGGCTGACAAGACCAATTTTAGGTAATTTCTATAATTAAAGGTTGATAACTCTTGATTGACTAGAGTGATATGGCTAGTTATCAAACTTGTCCAAGATATTATGCCAATACACATTCTGACCAAATTTATTGATGATGGGACAAAGGCTTCTAAAGTTGTTTAGCTGACAACATACTGGACGCCACTCGCCGCAGGTAAAACTATAATACGTTCCATTTCAAAACAAAGCTTTGCTCTATGATACTTTAATAGTATGAACATGAAAATAACAGATTAAAATGTCCTATAAAAACACCCTGCATATTTTTCTATATTAGTAAAAACAAATTGCACTGCACATACCTATTTGGGGCTGATTGACTCTCTGTACAAAGACCATTTAATCCCTTCCCACTTTAAGATGCTTTCAGACGCCTCTGCAGCAGACGACTTTTTAAATCATTGTGGCAAATAAAGAAATTGCTCATAATGAGCAATTTCTCCATTTGCCACAATGATTTCAGCTCTATTCAATAAAACTACTTTGAACAAGAGGCCCAAGAGAGCCAGTATCGCTCCACTGCCATAAGCCAAAGATTAAATCTCCAAACAGCCCCACCCCCTGGTGGCCATTTTTTTTTTGACCAATCAACATGGCCTGAAGAAATCTGATAGAGGATCACCCTAGGAACATTTCTACAAAATTATTTGAAAATTAGCCGGACACTTTTGGAGAAGAGGATTTTTGAAGTTTTCACTAAAGCCATATAAGGTAAAATAGCACCGCTCCCTGGCGGCCATAGTTTTCGTCCAATCTACATGGCTTGAAGGAATGTGATAGAGGGTCGCCCTAGGAACATTTCTACAAAATTATTTGAAAATCGGCCTGATACTTTCGGAGGAGAAGATTTTTTAAGTTTTCACTAAAGCCATGTAAAGCAAAAAAGCAAAACCCTCGTGGGCAACATTTTCGACCAATTAACATGGCTTGAAGGAATCTGATAGAGTGTCTCCCAAGGAACATTTCAACAATTTTTTTTAAAAAGTTTTCATTATAGCCATATAAGGCAAAAAAGCCCCGCCATCTGGCGGCCATGTTTTTTGACTAATCAACATGGCTTGAGGAATCTGCAAGAGGGTCAATCAAGAAACATTTCTACAATATAATTTGAAAATATGCCCGACACTTTCGGAGGAGAATTTTTTTAAGTTTTTACTATTTTTTCTTTCGGTTGCCATGGAAACCAAAAATGTGCATGGATCCAAAAAATTTGAAAGAATTTATGAGAGGACATGAAGAGGATGCTTCCTATGAACTTCCATCCCAATTAGCCAAGTGGTTAGGGAGGAGAAGTTGTTTGAAGCAAAAAGTTTACGGACGCACGCATGACAGACAATTCGCCATGACATAAGCTCTACTGGCTTTCAGCCAGTGGAGCTTATAAAGCTACTATAAATTATTTATTGAATTTTTCTATATTTTGGACTTGATATTTTTCAAAGGCGTCTACTACAGATTTGTTATATGTGGGAAAGGGCTAAAGTTAAATTTCAATAAAGAGGATAAAAATAACCCTAAATCAACAAACAAAGCTCATCTATCGTTGGCTATTTCAATACTCACTTCTGCTTTATGTCCATCCGACCCAACATCCCAGATACGTATGACCTGGTCATAACACCCAGTAGCACATACATTATCTACACGAGGATGGAACTGAGAACAGTATACAAATGCTGGGTGGGGTAATAGTTTCTGCTGCTGTTCTCCAAAGTCTTGTAAATCCCATACTCTGTAAAGAAATGAAAGGAAAATCAAGCTTAAGGCTTTTGCGACCAGTGTCAGTCCTGACTTGTCTATGGCTCTAGTTTTAATTTGTATTATCAAGTGTATTTTTGGATCCAATAGCATGGATGCACAGGCAGGCATTTGTTAATAGGGGTTATAATTACGCTTAGGTTTGTTTTCCTGAAGCACCCCTCAAGCATACATGTACTATTTCTCTCATGAATAGGATGCATTTTGTTGCATCTGCAGCCTGCAGCAAATGACTTTTGAAAACATTGTGGCAAAAGGAGATATTGCTCCTTATGAGCAATTTGGAGAATGATGAGCAATATCTCCTTTTGCCACAATGTTTTTGAACAAAAACACAGATCAACCTGTATATAAACACATCTTCACTATCTCACCAAATGAAAGAAAGTGACAAACACAGACCTTTTTAACAGAAAATAATAGATCATATTCAGTCTCATTTCAGATTTATATAGGTACATGTACATATGTGATCCATTTCATGTCAAAACCAACCTTCAGGAGATTCAGATCAGGGTGCAAATTGGCACATGCATTTTGTAGTCACAAGAATCATTGAGAAGATATTAAAATATTTGAATAACTATATAGAAAACAAGGCAATTACATTGAAATCAGACCAAAATACTTTGCTGTGCGTATATTAGATCTGATGACACCACATAGAATTTCATCTTGAATTGACCCAATAAATTTTAATATACATGAGCTGGTGCTTGTTTTTCTGTCCAATGAAATAGCAGGATACAACCATGTTGGTTCTTCTATCAAAATGGTTACTATTCAATCAAAACACTTGGCCGTCGCAACTTTTCTATCTCTTTTATTTATCTCGTTTTATCTCCCCTATTGATACCTACTGATTTTGTCAGCAAAAATTCGATTGGCCGATTCAAAGGTCAATCTGAGACGACCTGTAATAGGCAGTCAACAGATCTCTATGAGTGTTTTCTACTGCAGTGAAGTTTATGTCAGGTTTTAATGAGATTAGAAACAAGGAGCACCTCTAAAAATGTTTCTACATAACTTTGCTTCAAAATGAGCAAAGTGGAACTACATCAGGGGATGGGATTAAAACATCGATGGTTAGCTTTCATAGCTCTAGATAAGACGAGCATTTCAAATTCCAAAACCCTTATTTGACACTCAAACCCTATGATGTAGGTAAACAAAAGAATCGTCTCAATGAGATGATTCTTTTGATTACCCACAACATAGAGTTTGGTTTAGTCATAAGAGAAATGTAGGGGGTAAAAGATCAGTTTACTCCTCCGTATCTAGTCCACTGAGATGTAGCCTGTATTTACCTGACTGTTCCATCAGAAGATGCGGTCAATAAATGAGCATCCATCTTGGACCAGCTTATATCATATACAATACCAAAATGACCAGAAAACTTCCCTCGTAAAGCTCCTGATGGAATCTGTTGGAATATAACAATATGTATATGTTTACAATAAGAAATTCAATACCAGTAACCCAAGAATAGCTTTATTAACCTTATTCTCAGAGTTGCTAAAGTTACAAACATGTTTTTATTTAAGCTTGAAAGAAAAACATTTCTGTAAAAGGCATCTAAAATTGTTTGCAGGAGTGAGAGAAAAAAAAGAAAAGAAGTTATTAATTGTTTGTGAAAACTGTATGCCCCTACCATATACCGGAAGGCATGACTCTTGAAAAACAAATGTTGTCAGGGGTTTTTTTCATTCAAAAAAATATGGGTCACCTATATTTACATGATTAACTTATATATGAGCAAGAGACTGAGAAAAGGTTCAAGTTGGCTTTTGTGGACAGTATAGATTCAGAACAGCTTTTACATCTGCACAGTCTGATCAAGTTCTACACTGTTCACATATTATTTACACAAACTTGTAAGAAGAGTCTGTTAACTTGTCTAGATTCTGATAAGACTGAGCAGGTTGACAAGATGATCTAAACCTACACTGATTAGAAATGCCAACTTGTACCTTTTTCTCATGGATAGGCTCATATTATAGATCAAGACCAATAGGCAGTTCATATGTTTAACCCTTTCCCTCAAATAGACGCTTTCTGATGCCTCTGCAGCAGACCCTTTTTTTTTTCGAAAATATGGAGACAAGAGAAGAAATTGCTCAAAACAAGCAATATCTCCTTTTATTACGATGTTTTCAACTCTATTCAATTATTGTACTTTCATTTAAAGGGAGTTTCCAAATAAATTCTGCTATGTTTTCAAAGTCATCTGCTGCAGATTTGTTGTATGTAGGAAAGGGTTGAGTAAAAGCAGGTTCCTGCAAAGTGTGACAATTATACACATACATGCATGCACACACAAACAAAGGAAAACCAATTTGCCAAAGTAATTTTTAACCCTTTCTAAAAAAACTGCAATTTATTTATTGAGGTTTTACGCCGCTTCAAAATACAGCAAATAAGCAGCAGACGAATTTGAAAAAAATCATCTGGTTAAGAATATGACAACTCTATAAACGAAAGAAAAACTATTGTGCATTGTGTGGTAAAAGGAGAAGTTGCTCATAATTAGCAATTCTTCATTTTGCCCCAATGTTTTCAAAAGATATATGCTGCAGAGGCGTCAGGAAGCCTCTGCATGTGGGAAAGAGTTAAAAGGTGTGGAGAATGATAATTAACAAGGTAAAGGTCATTCTGTTCCAGAACTTGTCTACATACCTCATAGACTAGAATCGGAAAACCATCTTTGCCGTGACAACCACAAGCCAAACTCCTCCCATCGTGAGAAAATCGAACAATATAACAACCTTTTTTGGCGGATGGAAGCGCAAGTGCTAAAGTATTTGGTAAACGACACATTTGACCAGCCAGACGTGACCATGACGACATTGCACGCTGTTTGACCTCTCTGAAAATAATTTAAATATAATAGTGTAAAATGAAGGAACTTAGCCAATCTATACTTTTTTTCTGATTGAGCTATTTTACTTTCTATTTTTATTTTTAAGAAACGATGGTATATAGATTATTTCAATTTAATAGTTCAATTCTTTGTCTCAAAAAGTAATTATCTAGGCAAAAATTTCTATAAACTAGATAAATTTTAATTTAATAAATCACACACATTGATATAAACATTTGTCAGAAGTTTCAATGTAATCCTTTGAGTAGAAAAAAAGTTATTTGACAAAAGTGTGACGGACAAACAGACGCCGGACAAAAAAAAAAAGTAATCCCTAAGTGCCTACCATGCTAAGCAGGTGACACAATAAAAGTATTACTATAGAAAAGAGTTGAATACATTTTAGCAAGGCGGATATTGCTTGTTATGAGCAATTTCCCCTTTGGCTACAATGTTTTTAAAACGTTGGAAACGTTAAAGCAATTTTATTTTTTTCAAAAAAAAATTCTTAATCATGTGCTGCAAAAAGGCTTCACTATGCTGATATTACATCTCCTTCTTCAGATCCTTTCTAAGAAAACAACCCAAACAATGGCAATGATTAAACTGTCTGTATTCAATTATCAAAAACTTTACTCACTTTTTGCCCCAGTTTACACTTTTCTTTAATTCTTCATAAGTGATTCTACCTCTTTCCTAGATAAAAAAAAAAGAAGATAAATGAGCAGTGTCTAACAATTTTGGGTCTTAATACATCTGCGTACAGTGAAGACTCAGGCAAACCTGGTCATCTGCACAGTCTCACAATAGTCTTCACTGTCCACATATATATCATTCATACCTAAATGCAACTTCTGTCTTTAAATGAAAACAAAATAATATAAGACCCTACATTGCTGGTCGTGACTCAAATGTGAACCCAACCAGGCATGTGTACGCAAACAGTAATAATAGTTATTAGCAATAGATACAACTTCTAACGAAATACTCCAGCCAATTGTTACAGACTCTATAGTGTAAGATCAGGGTTTGATTCCCAGACTTTAACAAGACACTGTTTTGCGGAATAATTATTAAAGCAAGAGTTATGTGACTTGTTATGGACATGCATATTTTTCCAAGTTTTTGGACCAAGTTTAAAAATGTTGAAAGGTTTTTGAGTTATGAGGTAACGTTAAAGTTTGGTGATGACGCAAAGGGTATCACAATAGCCCAACTTTTTTTCTTCAGAAACCAGATCAGCTAAAAATGGTAGTAATGGCTTCCCTCCTTGGCTCTTAGGTTTGCAGGGAAAGCATTACAACTGATGCATTGGTGTCAGGATAAATAATACAGGTAGTACAGGTACCATGAAATGCCATAATATAACTAAAGCACTGTTGAAAGAAATTGCTAAGAATGAGAAATTTCTCCTTTTGTCACAATGTTTTATAATCGATTTCATCATCATTCTTTCATTTATTGAGATTAAACATTCTTATGAATTCATGTTTCAAATTCATCTGATGCTATTTTGTTGTATTTTGGAAAGGGTTAATTTTACCTCCTGTGTAGCAAACAGTGATCTTTCAGCTGGTTCCACCTCATCAGGAGGTCGTATACCTTTCAGTGTAACGTACAATGTTGAGGGATAGGTTTTTCTGCTGCCTTCTTTCCACCACTGGTACACCTTATATGTAATATAAATGGTATTTTATGTAGGACAGAGGTAAACATATACATGAACAAAAAAAGTAATTTGAAAGTATCCTAAGATGAGCTGAAGAGGAAGAACATGAAACGTGTTGGTTTGTACTTAACCCTTTTCCACATATAGATGCTTTCTTATGCCTCTGCAGTAGACAACGTTTGAAAACATTGCGAAAAAAGGAAGAATTGCTCAAAACAAGCAATTTCTCCTTTTGCCACAATATTTTCAACTTTGTTCAGTAATTATAGCTTCATTGATAGGGATTTTTCAATTTTCAGCTAGATTTTTTTCAAAGTCGTCTGCTACAGATTTATGGTATTGTGGAAAAATATGGAAAAGATCTAAAGATGAAAGTTTACTTAGAATAGAGTTTAAAACATTGTGGCAAAAGGAAAAATTGCTAATAATAAGCAGAAGTTGTCTGCTGCAGTTGTGTTAAATATTTTATATTGACTCAAATGCATAGAAAGGATAAGAAGTTTACTATTATTCTTAATTTTAGCAATTTCTACTTACCTTTCATGTTTCAAAAGTCATTTACTTCTAAAACATGAGAAACTGTCTGTATCAGGGAGTAAAGTAAGTCTTGACAAAGAACCGTATAATCAGTGCTGCAGCAAAACCAACCGTAATATAACTAATTCTGACATATGTGGAAAATAACCTGGATGTGCACGCATGTTCAGGATCCAAATAGGTACTGCTTAACAGAAGTTTCTTGAAACCGTCTATGACTATTAGGTAACCATTGCAGTATCAGATCAGACTGTGCAGAAATCCTGGCTGATCTAGATCAACACTTGTTGCAAATGCCTTATGGAAGGTTTAACAGAGTGCCGAACAGTATACAGTTAAGAACATCATGAAATTGACAATCTGAGCGGAACGTGATTGGATCTTGAGCATGATTGTAACGAAGTTGGAACGCTTTATGAGTGGAACGGAATTTTGCGCTCTGAACCAAAAAAAATTGGCAAAAATCCAATCATTTGCTCATTGAACGGTTGCAACAACTATCAGATAATTATTTTACGAAACTATTTTATTAAAAGTCATATTTGTATACTAAACTTTTGTTTTATAAGACACTCAAGTATCCGATTGAATTAAAATGTAACAAATATTATTAATATGATCATTTTTTTAATACTATTTGCTACTAACGATTGTGCTGAAAAATCGTTTGTTGATATTTAGGGTTAAGTAAAAAAAATATAAACGAAATGAAATTAATTTAAGCCTATCAAATCGTTGAACGGATTTTGATCGAAAAAAAGCGTTCCGAGTGAGCGTAAAAAAGCGCTCAATCTGAATGGAACGGAAAAAAACAATCACAATGTTATGAATGAGTGAACGCTTTGAGAGCAGTTTGGAACGGAACGGAGCGGAGCGTGAACGGTAAATTTGTCAATTTCAAGATGTTCTTAACTGTACTCTCTGGCTGATTGGGATGTAAATATTTCCTACATTGTTTTCAGAAAGACATCTACTAAAACACCATAAAAAATGTTGTTTCAGGCAAATGATTATCCTTTCCCACATTCAAGAAATCTGTAGCAGATGACTTTGAAAATATCTAGGCAAAAATATGGTATTGAGTCGAAGACATTGTGACAAAAGGAGATATTACTAATTAATCATAAGCAATTCCCACTTTTGATGCTTTGACAAGTTTTCTGCTGCTGCTGATGTGTCTGTATGTGGGAAAGGGTTAACTCACCTCTGGTAGGTCAGGTTTTTTTCTGATCCCCGACGGAACTTCAAACAGCTGTAATCTGACTTTGGATCCGGTGTTCATCTTCTTATTATTTCCAACAACCTGAATTACGAAAACTCAATAATTAAACTTGCCTTTCTCCTGAATTTATCATTTCCATGATATGAAATGTTAGAATCAAGTGTCTTAACCCTTTCCCTCATGTAGACGCTTTCTGATACCTCTGCAACAGACAGCTTTTTGAAAACATGGCGACAAAAGAAGTAATTGTTCAAAACAAGCAATTTCCCCTTTTGTCAACATGTTTTCAACTCGATTCAATTATTGTGCTTTCATTTAAAAGGAGTTTCCAATTTTTTTCGGGTATGTTTTCAAAGTCGTCTGCTGCAGATTTGTTGTATGTGGGAAAGGGTCAAAACTATCAAAACTTGATTTGTCCTTTTGAAACAGAATTAAAAACATTATGGAAAAGGGGGAATTGGAGCAAATTCTGCTTTTTCTACAACGTTTCCAAAATTGATTAATCAAAAGTGGGTATAAGAAAATGTAAAAAGAGGTGATTCAGGTAAACCAATCTTATAATAATAATGAGAGGTGTATATAAATCTCTATTTGTGTATTCCTGCTATCAGATCTAAATGCACACATCAAATGTTTTTTTAACAGAGCAAAGAAATTTAAATCTGCATAGTTGTGCAGAATCATTTTGATCTACACCAGTCACATATGTCATACAACTCATAAAGCCATGTTATGCATTTGTAGTTAAAAATACATTCTATTATCAACAATTATTTTATCATTTAGAAATTCATAATAAGTTATGCTTTATTTTCCTCTGCTTCTTGAGGTATGACCATTTTAAATAGCCCCTGTTTATCTTTCCTTCAAGTCATAAGAGTAAACATAGGATTTCTGTACGGAGAATCAAAATGATTAATTGGCTTTTAAGAGGTTTAGAAACAGGGACCATTAGAAAAGGATGCAAGCACCATAAAGATATATGAGCCTTCGACAAATTCTTACCAACAGTCTTATTAATAAAGTGTTAATGAAGAAAATCCTAGTACACAGACCAAACACAAATAATGCATCTTGAATCGCAATTTAATAAAACATGTACATAATTACATGTAGAGGTAACAGAGTTCAAGAGACAAGTCAAACAAACCTTGAGAAATGCCCAGGCTACTCGGTGCCACCCTTTGCTATGTTCATCATCTTGAGCCGTCCGACTCATGCTTACAAAGTCTAGTAACTGAAATATATACAAACATTTACAAACTAAACCCTTTCCTATATAAAACAATTCAAAATTTCTAAAAATGAAAGTATGATTATCGAATCTAGTTGGAAACATTGTTGTAATATTAGATTTTGCTTATTATGAGCAATTTCTCCTTTTATCACAATGTTTACAAAAGTTGTCTGCTACAGATGCATTCAAAGGATCCATATGTCAGTAAAGGTTAATTGCAGAGGGATTACTGTTCATTCCTTACCTCAAAAATTGTGTTTTCTTGAATATGAAACAAACATCTTTAGAAAACAGAGGAAAAGGATCCATTACTCAAAATGACTATTTCTAATTTACTCACTATATATTCTACTTGGCCTCTAAAAGAAATTGTTCATTTCACTAATTTTTATTTCTAAAAAATAAAAATCAGTCCCTGATACTTTTGGTACACATCTTTTACAGCAGTCCTAATTGTGATAATTTCTAGTTTTTACATCTGAACGGCACTCCTCAAAACCAACAACAAGAGCCCCAAGAGGGCCTGTATCGCTCCAGTGCAATTAGGCAAAAAATTAAATCTCCAAAAAGTCCTGCCCCCTTGTGGCCATTTTTTTTACCAATCACAGTGGCTTGAAGGAATCTTGTAGAGTGTCACCAAAGAAACATTTCTGCAAAATTATTTGAAAATCGGCCAAATAGTTTTGGAGGAGAAGATTTTTTAAAGTTTTCACTAAAGTCAATTTAAGGCTAACAGCCCTGCCCCCATGCAGCCATATCTTAAGTCTGATAGTGGGTCACTTAAGGAACATTTCTACAAAATTATTAGAAAATCGACCGGATACTTTAGTCAGAGAAGATTTTTCACTTCAGCCATATAATGCAGAACAGCCCTGCCTCCTGGTGGCCATGTTTATAGACTAATCATAATGGCTTGAAGGAATATGATAGAGGGTCACCCAAGGAACATTTCTACAAAACTATTTGAAAAACACTTTCGGAGGAGAAGATTATTTAAGTATTCACTTAAGCCATATACGGTAAAATAGTCCCAACCCCTTGCGGCCATATTTTTTTAAAGAACAACACAGCTTGAAGGAAACTGATAGAGGGTCATCCTAGGAACATTTCGACAAAATTATTTGCAAAACGTTCTGACACTTTCGGAGGAGAAGATATTTTAAGTATTCACTTAAGCCATATACGGTAAAATAGTCCCAACCCCTAGCGGCCATATTTTTTTACAGAACAACACAGCTTGAAGGAAACTGATAGAGGGTCATCCTAGGAACATTTCGACAAAATTATTTGCAAAACGTTCTGACACTTTCGGAGGAGAAGATTTTTTAAGTTTTCACTTTAGCCATACAAGACAAAATAGCCCTGCCCGCTTGCGGCCATGTTTTTCGACCAATCAACATGGCTTGAAGAAATCTGATAGAGGGTCACCCTTGGAACATTTCTACAAAAATATTTAAAAATTGTTATGACACTTTCGGAAGATAAGATTTTTTAAGTTTTCACTATAGCCATATAAGGCAAAATAGCCTCTTGCGGCCATTTTTTTTCGACCAATCAACATGGCTTGAAGAATCTGATAGAGGATCACCCTAGGAACATTTCTACAAAATTATCTGAAAAACGTTCTGACACTTTCGGAGGTGAAGATTTTTTAAGTTTTCACTATAGCCATATAAGGTAAAATAACCCAGCCCTCTTGTGACCATGTTTTTTTTTACCAATCAACATTGCTTGAAGGAATCTGATAGACGGTTATCCTAGGAACATTTCTACACAATTATTTGAAAATCGGTCTGATACTTTCGGAGGAGAAGATTTTTTTTAAATGTTCACAAGTTTTTTCTTTCGGTTGCCATGGAAACCAGAATCTTGTTGCATGAATCCCAAAATATTGAAGGAAATTAGGATAGGATATTGACAAGATGCTTCCTATGAAGTTTCATCCTAATTGGCCAAGTGGTTAGGGAGGAGAAGTTGTTTGAAGCAAAAAGTTAACGTACGCACGCACAACGGACAATTCGCCATGACATGAGCCCGACTGGCTTTCAGCCAGTGCAGCTAAGAATGAGACCAGTGTAGAAATAGGTCATATGTACATCAATTAGTCATAGACTGCTCAAAGAAATTCTGTGAAGCAATATCTATTTGGTTAGTTTACGGTGTGTTTTCCTAGAACACCGCTCATCTTTTTCATAAGATGTTTCAAGGCAACAACTCTTAAAATGGAATAATCAGAGAAAAATAGAATGAAATAGCTCCGCAGACTAGATAACCTATTAAATTGGGCATAAAACACATTTTAATATTATTAATTAATTATTTGAAACTCTAGCACTTACCTCAAAAATAAGTATCACTTTTGGCTTTTCTTGGATGAAGTAGTTGAAGTTCTCATTAAAAAGAAGCAATTCTTCCCATACTGGTAAAACAGACCTACATGGAAAAGATCAAATTTAAACTCCAGTACTAGTTCATGTATTGCTTGACTTTGTCTTAGAATAGCTTAGCAAGTTTGAAATATTCTTCTAATAGCACTTTCACTTAAGACACCTGTAATTTAGGCTTTATTAAATGAGTATGGTATGTGTACTATACAAATTGTGTGCCATGATATAACTGAAATACTGTTAAAAATGGCATCTTCCAAAATTCTTAATTTTCAAACCATTATTTAACTAATTGGAAACAGCAGATGATTTATAAAACATATAAGAATGAATACTCTCTATAAATAAAAGTATAATTATTGAATATAGTTGAAAACATTGTGAAAAAGGAGAAATTGCTCAAGATTAGTAATTTCTCCTTTTGCCACATTGTTTTCAAAATCATGTGCTACAGAAGTGTCAGAAAGCATCTGTATTCAAGTGTGGGAAAGGGTTAAAATGAGTATTGGATGTGTACTATACACATTTCCTGCCATGATATAAATAAAATACTGCTGAAATGGCCATCAAATCCAATCAAACATTATATTTATAAATTTTCTAAATTATAAATTTTCAAAAAGTATTTTTCATAGGTCCGTGAAGTTAGGTTGACGAGTGACGAATTGACGAGTGACGAACTGTGACATTTTTTAGGTCCGTGAAGTTAGGTTGAATGAATGAATGAATGTATATTGTTTTATGGCGCTTCGACAGCTAAGGTCATTTAGCGCGCAATTAAATTTAATTATTCATGATCCCTGGGTAAACAAACCAGTACTAGGCTAGAAAATGTGCCTTGCCCAAGGGCACTCCACCATGACTGTAGTGCCGCGACTGGGGATCGAACCCGGGACACCCGGTTTCGAAATCCCCGACGCTAACCACTCGACCACAGAAGTTAGGTTGACGAGTGACGAATTGACGAGTGACGAACTGTGACCTTTTTTTTAAAAACTGTATTTCTTTCTTTAAGATAATGTATCTGGACGTATTAAATGCAAATTAGGCCCTATTTCATGTTTCATGGCTATCAGTCAATCAGAAGAGCTTCGTCAATTCGTCAATTTAGTTGACGAAATTGACGGAAAAAAAAAAAATCTAAAAACTTTATTTCTTTCCTTTATATAAGTAGTTGGACGTATTGGACGCAAATTAGACGCTATTTCATGTCTCATGGCTATCAGTCAATCAGAAGAGCTTCTTCAAGTTCGTCAATCCGTTAACTTGAAATTGACGAAAAAAATATTTTTCTAAAAACTTTATTTCTTTCCTTTAGATAATGTATCTGGACGTATTAAATGCAAATAAGGCCCTATTTCATGTTTCATGGCCATCAGTCATTCAGAAGAGCTTTGCCAAGTTCGTCAATTCGTCAACTTGTCAATAAAGTTGACGAAATTGACGAACAAAATATTTTTCTCAAAACTTTATTTCTTTCCTTTAGATAATGTATCTGGACGTATTTAATGCAAATTAGGCCCTATTTCATGTTTCATGGCCATCAGTCATTCAGAAGAGCTTCGCCAAGTTTGTCAATTCGTCAACTTGTCAATAAAGTTGACGAAATTGACGAAAAAAATATTTTTCTAAAAACTTTATTTCTTTCGTTTAGATAAGTATTTGGACGTATTGAATGCTAATAAGGCCCTATTGCTTGTTTCATGGCGATCAGTCAATCAGGAGAGCTTCTTCAAGTTAGTCAATTCGTCAACTTGTCAATAAAGTTGACAAAATTGACGAAAAAAATATTTTCCTTTAGACCAGTATATGGACGTATTGAATGCAAATGAGGCCCTATTTCAAATTTCATGGCGATCAGTCATTCAGCAGAGCTTTGTCAAGTTTGTCAATTCTTTCCATTAGATAACTATCTGGACGTATTGAATGCAAATTAGGCACTATTTCAAATCTAATTTCGTCTACACTGTACGGATGTGAGCTATGGCATTCTGTGTCTTCTTTAGATATCCAGAACGTTGCAAACTTTGGTAATTATGTGGCCAAAAATCACAGCAATTACACTGTAGAACACGTACAGATATGGTATTTAGTCTGCTAGGTCGGTACAACATACAATGTGGAATTGACAAACGCAAAACAACTTTCCTTCAAAAACTGTGTAAAATGCCTACGAATTGTCTAACTAACCAGATTTTCACTTATCGTCTAAGTTGGTTTAAAACAATTCAATGTACTCGACAAAATGTTTTATTTCCAATACTTTTAATTTATTGCAAAAATATGGTTTAACTGCATACATTGTATGCGCACTCGTATCTAACTACTGGCACATTCCCCGAGAAAAAGGAAAGGTTTTAGCGTCGTTGAACGGAAGTGATGCGAGCGTCAGGAAAGAATGTACCTCCACCATGGCTTCGACCGTTTTGTGTCTGTTCACAAAAACAGCCTTCCATATTTTGATATTTGCCCAAATGCGCAGAACTATGCATCATGCATATGCTATACAATTATTAGTTATTAAACACTTAAGGGAAACTGTCAGTCAGTGTGTGTAATGCCAAAATATTAATACAAATATCCAGGGACACTTAATATCCAAATGTGCTCATTTCTCAATTGAACGGAATTTATATTTTTGAAAACATCAGTTTTTACTGTACTAATGATAGCTATAAACGTTGTTAAACTTCAGGGCTTCACTCAACAGCATGAGTGTATATGTGATAATTTCATGCGTGGACGCGCACCAGAATACATTTTCTAAATACAGAAAGCCATCAACTCGAACCTGTGTACATATTCAACTGAAGAAGAGTGTGCTGTGATGTTTGTCAACGTTTATTTTGGTGCGTTTTATACGTTTACAAACATCAAGGCTCATTTACATATAAAATATGCATTTGGGGACCGTCCACCAGTACGTGTGTACTTTAAGGTAATTGCATGCATTGACGCGCCACAGAATAAACTTCCCCAATGCAAAAAGCTATTAGCAAGAACCTGTGTATGAAGAGAATCAACCGAAGAAGAATATGCTGTGATGTTTGTCAATGTATATTTCGTTGTGTTTTATTTCTTGAAAAAAATATTTTTTTGTCAATTTCGTCAACTTTATTGACAAGTTGACGAATTGACGAACTTGAAGAAGCTCTTCTGATTGACTGATCGCCATGAAACATAAAAAAGGCCTAATTTGCATTCAATAAGTCCAGATACTTATCTAAAGGAAAGAAATAAAGTTTTAAGAAAAATATTTTTTTCGTCAATTTCGTCAACTTTATGCTCTTCTGATTGACTGATCGCCATGAAACATAAAATAGGGCCTAATTTGCATTCAATACGTCCTGTTACTTATTTAAAGGAAAGAAATAAAGTTTTTAGAAAAATATTTTTTTCGTCAATTTCGTCAACTTTATTGACAAGTTGACGAATTGACGAACTTGACAAAGCTCTTCTGAATGACTGATGGCCATGAAATTTGATATAGGGCCTAATTTGCAGTCAATACGTCCAGATACATTATCTAAAGGAAAGAAATAAAGTTTTTAGAAAAATATTTTTTTAGTCAATTTCGTCAACTTTATTGACAAAAGAAACTTGACGAACTTGAAGAAGCTCTTCTGAGTGACTGATCGCCATGAAACAGGGCCTAATTTGCATTAAATACGTCCAGATACTTATCTAAAGGAAAGAAATAAAGTTTTTAGAAAAATATTTTTTTCGTCAATCTCGTCAACTTTATTGACAAGTTGACGAATTGACGAACTTGACGAAGCTCTTCTGAATGACTGATGGCCATGAAACATGAAATAGGGCATAATTTGCATTAAATACGTCCAGATACATTATCTAAAGGAAAGAAATAAAGTTTTTAGATTTTTTTGATTTTTTTCGTCAATTTCGTCAACAAAATTAACGAATTGACGAAGCTCTTCTGATTGACTGATAGCCATGAAACATGAAATAGGGCCCTAATTTGCATTCAATACGTCCAGATACATTATCTTAAAGAAAGAAATAAAGTTTTTAGAAAAAATGTCACAGTTCGTCACTCGTCAACCTAACTTCACGGACCTATTTTTTATTGAATAAAGTTGAAAACATTGTGGCATAAGGAGATGCATCAGAATGTCTCTGCAAGTGGGAGAAGGTAAACATGAAATTTATTACATACTTGTTCTGTTTGAAGTCAAATGGTTTGGTCATAATGGGTAGTATATGTTTCACATTTTCATTCATCGTCTCATAGAATGCTGTCACGGCTCTGTCCCTAAAAATAAGCAATACAACTTTCAATATCCTTTAAGATTAAATTTAGATTTATTAAGTTAACATATATAAAAGACTATATATAAATAAGTCTTAGATTGAAAGAACTTGCAAAAAAGTTGTTTTATAAAGTTATTCACATTTATGGCTATAAATCATTGTGGGATTTTTCCTTTCATAAAATTCTCTAGCACAATCTTGAACTCAAACCTCCTATTTTGATAAACAGTAGTTGTGAAAATTACCATGGTTCCTCTATATCTCTGCTCTTAATTTCGTTTTCATTGAAAACTACTTTTTTCTATTTACGATACACTGCAATTTTACAAACAAGCAAAGGAAAAGACTTAATAGATAGCTTGCCTTGATTTGTCTAACAAGAAAACATAATCGGCCTTACTTGTGTTGTTTAGGGAGATATTTCCCCGTGTTTTCATCCAGTACATGTGTCCTTATC
Organism: Serripes groenlandicus; assembly: GCA_031761405.1. NCBI lineage: Eukaryota > Metazoa > Mollusca > Bivalvia > Cardiida > Cardiidae > Serripes > Serripes groenlandicus. The sequence goes on along the minus strand of JASEVX010000001.1, from coordinate 124,791,108 downwards.
ATGGGATGCATGATGAAGAAATCATTCTTCAGTTTGTCAGTTCTGTGTATAGTGACTGACAGAATCCTTCCTTCATCTTCCACATCCATACCTTGCGACTCGTCTTCAAGCACTTCTGTTTCCTCTGTGCCTGGTAAAAAAAATCAAACAATTACTATCTTTTTAAGTTTATCATTATATCCATAATAACTGGACTCTGTTAGCAAAAACATGTTCAAGACAAAGGTGTGTCATAAGTCAGAAATGACTGGCCCTTTCGATAGTGCTGACACCACAATAAATAGACAGTATACATTTTTACTTTTACAGACCTTTTTTGATGACTGTGACACATTTTGAAAACATTATGGAAAAAAGATAAATTGCTCAAAATATAAGATTCTTCTTTTCCCACAATAATTTACAGTAGTCTTTCAAAATTTGCAATTTGTACATTCTTTTCCTTACATGTTTTCAAAAAATATTACTCTTAAAGCCGCATATTACATACATCTTGTGTAAAATATATATTTTTTAGTTCAGTTATATTGAATACACAGATTAAACCTTTCCAACATTGAGATGCAGTTTGATGCATCAAAAGCAGATGACTTTTGAAAACAAAGCGGCAAAAAGAGAAATTTGCTTATTATGAACTATTGCTCTTTTTGCAACAATATATGTTCAATTCTATGCAATAATTATACTTTTTCCAAGGTGTTTTCAAAATTGTATGCTACAAACATGTTGAGGGAATATGTCAATAAAGCCATGTGTGTGAAGGTTATGAAAGCAACCATTTGTTGTTGAATTAAGATGAAATTCATTCAGCATTCAGAAATTAATAATTTTTTTAGCCTTTATTGCTCAGGACAAAAGGGTGATTTTAAAAAATGCAGCATTGTGGTTGAAATTAAATGCTGAATATCACTAATACATTTTAATGCATTTAATAGCTAATACGTTCAATATTATATACTTGTAATGGCAAATGGAAAAGTAAACAGCCAATGTGAATATTTTTAACTCTTTTTTACTTTGAAAGAATTTTTTTAAGAACATGATCAACAATTACTGAGAGAGATAAAATCTCAAAATACAACAATATTTTGGAGCTGTTAATATCAAGTAGTAATGTATCTTATAATTTGACAAGAAGAAGGTCACATAATAATGACTATTTGAGAAATATACAATTTTAACTATTTAATACTCATTCATATTACAAAAACACTTCCAAAAGTTTTTATAACTTGGCAAAACATTGTCGGATTTCTGTAAAAAGAAAAGTCTTGAAAATTATAAGTCATAATGAAATTAACTTTGGTACAGCTGATGATAAATATAGCAATTTTCGTACACTTGGGACATATTAGTACATGTGACAAATTTCACATTCATGTTTAATAACTTGCATATATAACAAGAGCACCGCGTACGGCACAGACGCTCGACTGATAGGGAGAAAACAGAAAAAAAAATATGAGCTAAACAAACAACCGTAACCAGACGACCACGCCGCCGCTGCTACCGACGCCAGGGTCATGACAATAGCTCTCGTTTTTTTCAAAAGTCTAGCTAAAAACTTAAAATATGTTATGAATTGTTTACAGGCATCACTGAAATATATAAATCAGTCAATTTGAATATTGTTTTTCAAATATATTTTTATCCAGCAGTAATACACTTATTTTATTTTTAACTGTGTGGCTTGACTCAGCCATAACTGACACAATAGATAGAACTATGACAGATAATTTAAATAGAGCTTCTACCTTTCTTTTTCTTCTTCCTTGGTTTAGGTTTAGGACCTTCTCCTTCTTCATCTGTTTTCCCTTCATCTGCATCCTAAATAATTCACATACAAGATTCTTTAATAATTCTAGTGACCGTTTCAAACATACCTCAAAACTGAAGCAGGCTACTCTGAAAACATGAGCAAACAAGAGGACCAAGAGGGCCACTATCGCTCCATGGCCATTAGGCAAATATTAAATCTCCAAACAGCCCCTCCCTGATGGCCACGTCTTTTGACCAATCAACATGGCTTGAAGGAATCTGATAGGAACATTTCTACAAAATTATTTGAAAATCAGCCTGACACTTTCAGGAGAAGATTTTTTAAGTTTTCACTATACCCATATAAGGCAAAACAACCCTGCCCCTTGGCAGCCATAGTTTTCAACCAATCAACATGACTTGAAGATATCTGATAGAAGGTCACCCTAGGAACATTTCTACAAAATTATTTGAAAATTGGCTAAACACTTTCAGGAGAAGATTTTTTAAGTTTTCACTATAGCCATATAAGGCAAAATAGCCCGCCCCCTGGCGGCCATGATTTTCGACCATTCAATTTGGCTTGAAGGAATCTGATAAAGAGTCAACCAAGGAATATTTCTACAAAATTATTTGAAATTTGCCCTGACACTTTTAGGAGTTTTTTTTAAGTATTCACTATAGCCATATAAGGCAAAATAGCCCCACCCCCTGGCGGCCATGTTTTTTGTCCAATCAACTTGGCTTGAAGGAATCTAATAGAGGGTCACCCAAGAAACATTTCGACAAAATTATTTGGCCAGACACTTTCGGAGGAGAAGATGTTTTAAGTTTACACTATTTTTTTCTTTCGGTTTCCATGGAAACCAGAATTTTGCATGGATCCAAAAACTTTGAAGGAAATCAGGAGAGGACATTGAGAGGATGCTTTATATGAAGTTTCATCCTAATTGGCCAAGTGGTTAGGGAGGAGAACTTGTTTGAAGTAAAAAGTTAACGGACGCACGCCAACGGACAATTCGCCATGACATAAGCTCGACTGGCTTTCAGTCAGTTGAGATAAAAAAGAAAATCTCTTCAAAGGAAAGTTTAATTATTAAGAAAAGGTGTAACCTTCATAGCAAAAGGAGAAATTTCACATTATGAGTATTTTCTCAATTTTGCCACATTGTTTTCAGAAGTCGTCTGATACATATCCTGTAAAATGCACCTGCAAGCGAGAAAGGTTTAACAAACTCATTGATGTATAATGTGACATTTACACAGTCATTCATACAGTCAATAAGATAAAATTATAATGGTATTTTTTAAACACTTAAACTTCAGATATGTGCACTTCTGAATCAGAAATAAATTTGCAATGAATATTGATACTGATTTTATTTACCCTCGCTGTGCAGTTAACTATTTGGCAAGCATTAACGAACATTGTTAACTACATACACATAAATATTACTGGCTGAACTTATTCGAAATTGATGGAAATCCACAAATTTGATCCGAGTAGATAATTATATCAAGCCTACCTCCTCTCCATCTTTCTGTTTCTTCTTTTTCTTCTTTTTTCCTTTAGTTTCAGCTGTAGCTTCCTCGCTCTCAGCAGGTGATAGAGCCTCTTCATCCGTCTCCACTTCTCCCTTCTTTTTCTTCTTCTTTCCTTTCTTCTTTGGGGTTAGGTCGTCGCCTTCACCTGGTGAAAGAAGCTCATCGTCTGTTCCAGGATCAGTTTTCTTCTTTTTCTTTTTACCTTTAGAAGTTGAGGGTTCATCCTGAGATAATACAGCCTCATATTCTGTGTCAGCTCCCTTTTTCTTCCCTTTCTTTTTCCCTTTAGGGGAAATGGGTTCTTCCGAAGGGGACAATGTACCTTCCTCATCAGCATCTACCGCTTTCTTCTTTTTCTTTCTTCCTTTTGGAGAAGGAAGATCCTCAGCGGGAGAGAGCAAAGCTTCATCATCAGTTTCTGTACCTAGTATAGAAAATTTATAGATATGAGATGCGCCAGGCATTAAACCTTATCACCTTTGCAGATACAGCTTGACGCATCTGCAGCAGATGACTTAAGCAAACATTGTTGAAAGTGGAGAGATTGCTTATAATGAACAGTTTCCGAATTGTTTTCAACTGTTTAATAACTATACTTTCATATAGAAATGTTCTATATTTTTGCCATGATGTTGCAAAGTTGTCTGCAGATTTGTTGCATGTATTTCTAGTTGTTCTTGGTTTTTTGATAGATGATTTATTCTCATCTATATAACCTATAGACAGACAGTGAAGGCTTTAGTGGGCTGTGTGTATACACAGTTTCACATGAGTCTTCACTGTGTGCAAATGCAACAAGACCCGAAATTGCAAGGTGTGGATCATACATATAGCTTTGTTTAACCCTACACTAAAATATGGAAAACTTGTTGGTAAAAGTGTTATCTTTTATTAGACTAGAAAACATTCATTAAAAGGAGAAATTGCTCATTATGAACAATCTCTTCTTTTGCTGAAATGTTTTCAAAAGTCGGCTGCTATAGATACAGCAAAATTGTTTTGCAAGTTGGAGCGGGTTAACCTTTTATCTAAAACGATTTTCTAAGAGTCATCTGCTTTGAAAACATCAAATAGTAATAATTAATCTGACCCAAATTCCAACTTGGCTGACATATCAACAACAGTTAAACAAACATTCTAAATGAATTTCATGAAGATCATACGACAAATGTGGCATCTAGACGAACAAATTGTTGATTTCTTCTTTGGCTAAAATTGGGTAAATTTTTTAATCCAACCTTTTATTATCATTTTGAATTCAACCTTTATAATTTTTTCCCTGAATTTTTTCTGTATTGAAGACTCTTATCATCTAAAGAGTAAATGAAACAAGAGGGCCATGATGGCCCTGGATCGCTCACCTTAATTATACAATGTACTGCAATGCATAACACATCAAGACAATTATTCTGAATGCAACCTCCACAGTGCTAACAATATTTTCCTTCATTTGGCCTAGTGATCTATATTTTTTTTACCTGATATGACCCATATTCCAACATGGACTATATATCATCAAGACAGCATTCTGACGTTTCAAAGTAAAAATGCGGCTCCGGAGTTTGAACAATATTTTCCTTTATTGACCTAGTTTCTGATCCAATATGACCCATATTCGAACTTGACCTAGATATAATTCAGACAAACATTCTGACCAAATTTCAAGCTGCTGAAGCAAAAAATGTGGCATCCAAAGTGTTCACAAGATTTTCCTTCAATTTGATCTAGTGACCTAGTTTTTGACCCAGCATGACCCATATTCGAACTTGGCCTACATATCATCAAGAAAAACATTCTGATAAAGTTTCATCATGCTGAAATTTAAAATGCAGTATCCAGAGTGTTAACAAGATTACCCTTCAATTTGGCCTAGTGACCTAGTTTTTAACCCGGCATGACCCATATTCAAACTTGGCCTAGATATCATTTAGACAAACATTCTGACCAAATTTCAAGCTGCTGAAGCAAAAAATGTGGCATCCAAAGTGTTCACAAGATTTTCCTTCAATTTGATCTAGTGACCTATTTTTTGACCCAGCATGACCCATATTCGAACTTGGCCTACATATCATCAAGAAAAACATTCTGATAAAGTTTCATCATGCTGAAATTTAAAATGCAGTATCCAGAGTGTTAACAAGATTACCCTTCAATTTGGCCTAGTGACCTAGTTTTTAACCCAGCATGACCCATATCCAAAGTTGGCCTAGATATCATTTAGACAAACATTCTGACCAAATTTCAAGCTGCTGAAGCAAAAAATGCGGCATCCAAAGTGTTAACAAGATTTTCCTTCAATTTGACCTAGTGACCTAGTTTTTGACCCTGCATGATCCATATTCGAACTTGACCTAGATATAATTCAGACAAACATTCTGACCAATTTCAAGCTGCTGAAGCAAAAAATGAGGCATCCAAAGTGTTAACAAGATTTTCCTTCAATTTAGCCTAGTGACCTAGTTTTTGACCCGGCATGACTCACATTCGAACTTGGCCTAGATATTATTCAGCTCAACATTCTGAACAAATTTCAAGCCGCTGAAGCAAAATATGCAGCTTCTACAGAGTTAAAAAGATTTTCCCTCAATTTGGCCTAGTGACCTAGTTTTTGACCCGGCATGACCCATATTCGAACTTGGCCTAGATATCATTTAGCTCAGATATCTGAACAAATTTCAAATTGCTGAAGCAAAAAATGCGGCATCCAAAGTGTTAACAAGATTTTCCTTCAATTTGACCTAGTGACCTAGTTTTTGACCCGGCATAACCCATATTCGAACTTGACCTAGATATTTTTATAACAAACATTCTGACAAAATTTCAAACTGCTTGAGCAAAAATTCGGCCTCTGGAGTGTTAACAAGATTTTCCTTCAATTTGACCTAGTGACCTACTTTTTGACCCGATGTGACCCATGTTCGAACTTGACCTACATATCATTAAGACAAACATTCTGATAAAGTTTCAACATGCTCAAGTTGAAAATGTGGCCTCCAGAGTGTTAACAAGATTTCCCTTCAATTCGACCTTGTGACCTAGTTTTTGACCTCATATGGCCCAGTTTCGAACTTGTCCAAGATTTTATGGTGATGAATGTTCTGATAAACTTTCATGAAGATTGGATGCAAAATGTAGCCTGTAGAGTGTTAACAAGCTCAAATGTTGACGACGCACGATGCACGACGGACGGGACAAAATGTGATCCCAATAGCTCACCTTGCACTTCGTGCATATGAACTAAAAATAGAGACAAATAAAATACCAATTGAGAAATCGCCGAGCAAGAATATGAGTACTGCTCTGTGAAAACCATCCTTACGGCTTTTGCAACCAGTGTAGGACCAGACTAGCTTGTACAGTCTAATCTGCCTGTGCACTGTTTAACCCTTTCCCTCATATAGATGCTTTATGACGTCTCTGCAGCAGACGGCTTATTGAAAACATGGCGACAAAAGAAGAAAAATAATCAAAACAAGCGATTTCTCTTTTTGTCAGCATTTCTTCAACTCTATTCAATTATTATGGTTTCATTTGAAGGGAGTTTCAAATTTTTCATGGGAATGTATTCAAAGTCGTCTGGTTAAAGAAACTTCTGTAAAACAGTATGTATTTGAATCTGGTAGTGCGAATGTACAGGCAGGTCTTATTCCATGTGTAGTAAGTATGCTAACCCTTTCCCACATACAACAAATCTGCAGCAGATGGCTTTAAAAACATATCCGAAAAAAGTTGGAAACTCCCTTTAAATGAAAGTACAATAATTGAAAAGAGTTGAAAACATGGTGACAAAGGGAGAAATTGCTCGTTTTGAGCAATTTCTTCCTTTGGCACCATGTTTTCAAAAAGCTGTCTGCTGCAGAGGCGTCAGAAAGCGTCTATATGAAGGAAAGGGTTACGGTTGGTTTTCCTGATGCACAGCTTATATCCTGTTACCTGTGATTTTCTTTTTCTTCTTTTTCTTCGGTGTTGTTTCATCTTCACTTTTCTGAACGTCTTGTTCAACAAGAGGTTTCTTCTTCTTCTTTGTTGGTGTTAATACAGTATCTTCTACTAGAGCTGTTTCAGCTTCCTCAAGTTTTTTAGACTTCTTCTTTTTTGGAGTAGTTATTATACTCTCACTGTCATCCGCTCTGTAATGTAACAATAAATATATCACTTCATAACCTTATTTTAGATCCTTCAAAACTAAACCATATGAGGCTTAAAGATGTTAGATTAGGTAGATAAAGGTGCAATGTTCAAACATTGTAAACACTGTGAGGAGAACTTGAGGGGAAAAGAGAGCAAATTTTCTACTCTATCTCCAAATCATTTATCAAAAACAAAAGTGTCCCTTTTCCATCATATGTCTTCAAATTTGGAAAAACAGCCTAAAAAGAGATAATTCGATTTAACCCATTTCAAAATACAACAAATCTGTGGTACACAACTCAATGGAAATTCATAAAAATTCTCTATTAATATGCAATATCTCTAAACTTGAAAGTATAGTTATTGAAAAGAGCTGAAAACATTGTGGCAAACGGAGAAATTGCTCATTATTAGCAATTGTTCCGTTTAACATAACATGTTCAAATGTTGTCTTTGAGTGGTAAATGTAAATAACAACAAAATGAGCCGTCTCGCAAGAAAACCAACATTATGGCTGGCTTCTGCATAATGTATCGACCCAAATTAGCCTGCGTAGACTCATTCAGGTCGACACATTCCGTTTCAGGGGGAAAGAAGTAATGATTCTTGAGACAGAAAATCCACAGGAGGCAAAAAGGTTATGTTCGGGTGATACTTTATGCAGAGTCCACAATGTTGGTTTTCTCGCAGGATGGTTCAAATGTACAACAAACCAGGTGTACCTTGGTGATGCATGCTCATCAATGGGTTTCTTCTTCTTCTTTTTAGGTTTAGAAACAGAAGTATCTAATTCATTTATCGTCATAGTTTTGTCCTTCGGGGACATCTGTGACATCTCTCTGTAATAGAATGTAACAAGTCACAGAAAAACTAAGGTCATAAAGATCAATAATCTCCATTTGCTACAGTGTTTTCAAATCTATTCAATAATGATGAAGATTTTCCATATTTTTGTTTAGATTTTTGTTTATGTCTCCTCCTGGTGCAGATTTGTCATATGTTGAAGGGGGATAAGTTAAATCTAAGATTAAGATGATCTTAAGCTTGAAAAGAGAACTCAATTGCAATGTTATACCAGAATTTATTTCTTTTAGTTAGACTGAATTTCAATTTCCATTGCTCTTGACTCTGGTAATGTTGAAAAAAGAGTGAAGAAGTAATGCACATTTTTAAATATAGTACACAATTATTACTATCACAAAGTGTTTTCTAAGTTAAATCTTACTTTGATGCAATAAGAAACATATCTTAAAGATAATTATTAAGAGTTGATACTTACATAGCATCTTCAATCTTTTCGCTATCTGCCTTTGGCTTTTTCTTCTTTTTCAGTTTTGGTTTTGTTTCATCTACGATTTCCAACTCATTTTGATGCTCTGAAAAATCATATAATATACATTTATACCCTTTATCAGCCAGTAAAACCCCCCACAGATTCCTCTTTACTTTCGGCTGTTCGAGGATAAAATGTCTACGGGGGAGTAACTGCGAGCTATTTTTATTTGATGAATGTTTTGTTTTTTTATTAATATTAAAATTACTGCCCAAAAAATAATTAAAATTTGATAGGTGGTACCCTAAATATTTGTGGTTGTTCCTCCCCCCTAGACATTTTTTCCACGAACAGCGCTTAAAATAAATCATCTGATGTTGATTTAAATGTGTCGATTTTAACAAATGGCTATGAATGACCTGTCGAACATTATGTGAGAAAGAATGGGGACTGGAGTGTTCCTGTTTTTGCTGTTTATATAATACAATTAAGTACATTTAGTAAAAAACAAGTCAAGCGCCCATGGTGACAGTGACTTAGTTTTTTTTAAACCCTTTTCCTCAAATAGACGCTTGTTGCAACAGATGGCTTTTAGAAAACATGGCAAGAAAAGAAGAAATTGCTCAAAATGAGCAATTTCTCCTTTTGTCACCATGTTTTTAACTTTATTCAATTATTGTTCTTTCATTTTAAGGTATTTTCTGTGCTTTTGCCTATACGTCTTCAAAGTCGTCTGCTGCAGATTTGTTGTATGTGGGAAAGGGTAAAATGATACAATTTTTAAATATTAAAGACAGAGTGTTAACCAAGATATATTTTTAAATTGCGCCAAATTATTTGAAATTGGGTCAGTGCTAGAAGATTGTTTAAATTTTCCTTTTTTTGTCATGGTAACCAGAGCTTTGCATGGAATTCAATTACTCCAACACTTCTGAAAGGGTGTCTACTAGGGAACATTCCTCTCAAATTTGGTTGGATTTGGTGAAGAGGATTAGAAAAAAAGTTAATTCAAAGAAATAGTTGAAACAATGCACTACGTCCCACAGCCATCAATCTATCAGCTAAGTACTCACCATACGTAACAAATATGTATCAGCTTTCAAAAACAAACAAGAGGGCCATGATGGCCGTATATCGCTCACCTGATTTAATAGAACTTCAATAGTTTCAAAGTTTTTTACTTTATACATATAAGGAAAACAAGCAACCCCCTGGTGGCCATGTTTTTCAACGGATCGGATCAATTTGAACAACCTTGGTAGAAGGTTAACCATGGAGCATTTGTGCCAAATAATTTTTAAATCAGGCAGGTGCTTTGGACAAGAAGATTTTTAAAGATTTTACAATGCACATATAAGGAAAACAAGCCCCGCCCCTGGTGGCCATGTTTTTCAATGGATTGGATTAATTTGAATAATTTTGATAGAAGGTCCCCCAAGGAAGATTTGTGTCAAATTATCTTTAAATCATGCCAGTACTTTTTGACAAGAACATTTTTAAAGATTTTACAATGCACATATAAGGAAAACAAGCTCTGCCCCCTGGCGGCCATGTTTTGAAACGGATCAGAAATATTTTAACAATCTTGGTAAATGGTGACCCAAGGAACATTTGTGCAAAATAATTTTCAAATCGGGCTAATACTTTTGGACAAGAAGATTTTTAAAGTTTTAACAATGCACATATAAGGAAAACAAGCTCCGCCCCATGGCGGCCATGTTTTTCAACGGATCGGAAATATTTGAACACTCTTGGTAAAGGGTACTCCAAGGAACATTTGTGCAAAATAATTTTCAAATCGGGCCAGTACTTTTGGACAAGAAGATTTTTCAAAGTTTTAACAATGCACATATAAGGAAAACAAGCTCCGCCCCCTGGCGGCCATGTTTTTCAACGGATTGGAAATATTTGAACAATCTTGGTAAAGGGTGCCCTAAGGAACATTTGTGCGAAACAATTTTTTAATCGGGCCAGTACTTTTGGACAAGAAGATTTTTTAAGATTTGGCAATTTTCCCCTTTTCTGATGCCGCAGCAACCAAAGTTCTACTTGGAATTAATTTCTTTGAACAACTTTGAAAGAGGACCAGTCCTGTGAAGTTATTTTGAAATCTGTCTGATGGTTTAGTAGGAGAAGTCATTTGTAGGAAATTGTTAACAGACACCGACGACGACGACGGATGCCGGGCGGTGAGTGATCACAAAAGCTCACCTTGCACTTCGTGCTAAGGTGAGCTAATAAAAACAGAAAAATGTAGATAGTTCCTAACCTTCTCGAATTGTTTGCTTCTTTTTGTTATTTTTCTCATATTTCTTCTTTTCTGGATCAAAAATGTTGGCTTTTGCTGTTTCATCTTCATCTTTCCTAAGTCCTTCTCCTTTACGCAGAGATTCCAACTGTAAAAACATTGACAGAGATTAACCCTTTCAATAATTATACGCTTTCTGCAGCAGACAGCTTTTTGAAAACATAGTGACAAAAGAAGAAATTGCACAAAACATGCAATTTCTCCTTTTGCCACAATGCTTTCCACTTTTTGTCATAGGTTATCCATTCAATTATGGAGATTTTCTATGTTTTGACAAAATACGTTCAAAGTCGTCTGCTGCAGAATTGTTTTGTATGAGGGAAAGGGTTAACATTTAACACAACTTCGCATAAGTAGTCAATACTTTCATCAGAGATCTAAATAACCATTTCCCACATACAGATGCTTTCTGATGCATCTGCAACAGATAACTTTTGAAAATATTGAGGAAAAAGGAGAAATTGCTATTTTGCCAGTGTTTTAAACTATATTCAAAATGATTTCTTTCACTTTATAGAGTTTTCCTTATTTTTGAATAAATGTTTTCAAAGTCATCTGCTGCATATTTATTCTATGTGGGAAAGGCATAAGGGCATATTTGATGTTCTTAACCCTTTCCCTCATACGACAATTCTGCAGCAGACGACTTTAAACATATTTTGTCAAAAGATAGAAAATCTCTACAATTGAATGGATAACCTATGACTTAAAAGTGGAAAACATTGTGGCAAAAGGAGAAATTGCATGTTTTGTGCAATTTCTTCTTTTGTCACTCTGTTTTCAAAAAGCTGTCTGCTGCAGAAAGCGTCTATATTATTGAAAGGGTTAATCTCTATAAAAGTATGTGATTTATTCTCTTAACTCTTGCCCACATACAGGCACTACCTGACGCCTCTTTTGAAAATATTGTGAAAAAAGAAGAAATGGCTCAAATGAGCAATTTCTCATTTTGTCAAAATGTTTTCAACTCTATTTAATTATTACACTTCCAAATATAGTGGCAAAAAGGAGAAGTGAGCAATTAATCCACTTATCACAATATTTTCAATAATTGCTAATAACACTGCTTTGTTGTATGTTGGAAAGGGTTAGATCATGCACAATGGCTATAGGATACCACTGCTTAAAATACTGTTCAAATTGACTTGGGGTCACAGCATTATTGATTGTTTAATGACTATTACATTTGTTATACTCTGACCCATGCAGGCTTTTGCTTTAGTCTCTGGCATTGATGTCAAAGACAGTTAAGTATATTTTGGCTACAAACATGTAAATCAAAATGTATGAATTTATATATTGCATGTGAATATATTCATTCAATCTTGTTAGAAACATTGAACACATATTCTTTAATGAAATTTTATTTTCATCACTTACATTTTCAATGTTATTTTTGAAATTTAGATATACTGACTGATTTTTAGTACTACTTTATGGATTTTCTTAGGTTAAGACATTTTTGGAGTCTGTTTCTCGAATTTACTATGTACATCTGAAATTAGGGAGCAAATATATACTTTTCAAAATGCCACACCACAATAGATGGTGCAGTACCTCAGTGGTACCGTCCAAAAGTCAAGTAAATCAAATCACTTACAACATTACTTTCACCGTCTACTTTCTTTTTCTTTTTTTTCTTTTCCGTCTTCGCCTCACTTGATATAAAAAAATAACACATGATCAGGATAATTAATTCTTCCAAAGCAGATATTTTCTAGTAAGAACTGACATTGTTCAATCACTTAGATCAAATATATAGCTGACAACTCTAAAAACATCTAGGCAAATATATGAAGAGTGTTCCAGAACATGAGCACAATTCTTTCATACATGTTTCCTAAAAAATTCATGAATTTTGCACACAAAATACAACAAAAATACTTTTATTAACAACCTGTCCCTATCGTATAGGTGGGGAGCATGGCCTGGACTTGCCGATCCACTGGTCGACCACATCCTAATACTATAATGTGCCAAGGTCAGAAACCATACAATGAACAGCATAGACTTCCCAAGAGCTGTCAGACTAGTGCCCCTTCAAAGCAGTCTTTACCACATGAAAAACACAAAGAATTATCAGGACCAAATCGAATCAAAACAGGCATACATAGGCCTACTAAAGTCTTTTTTTGTTTTTTAGCGAAATGAGCTCTTTCATTAGAGGGATTGAACATAAGTTTCAGGATCTTCTCAACACAACCAGTTAAGTAACTACCTCAACGCATTAACACTTCTTTATTTGTTGTCATTAGTGAGAAGACGAGGTATCCATATTTTATATGTAACTGTTAGTAATCTTAAACCAATTCCATAACTGTAACCTGTTACATGACAGACATCATGCAGTTTTTTTTTGCATCATACTGTCACTTGCCTGTTGCGATATTCTTTATTTCTGTGACTAGCATCATGTCCACAGAAGTTTAACTGCCCCTCTGCTCACCTTTTTATCTACTAGAAAACATGTACCAGTTCGGAAACTATGATACCAATCAAAAAATTGCGTTTATGCATTTTCTTCATTCTACATATAGATGCCTGATGGATCATTTTTAGTTTGCTTTGGTAATATTCAAGCTGACAACAACATTTAATAATTGCATGAGTTTCTTGTGACTCAAATGATGCCATAGCGCGGAAAGGGAATTAACATGCAATGCTTTCAGCCTTTGTTATTTATTAACGGTATAATGAATGTCGTAGAATTACTGTAATATTGACCTGGTGACGTATTAATAATCACACATTTCCGCGTAAAAATATCTCATTTAGAAACCATTCAATTTCAGTTGCTTTTAGTATTTTACTTTAAAGTGGAGCATGACACCAGCCCTGCTAAAAGGACAATGGGTTGCCTTAGTAACGAATAAAAAACAAATAAAATGAACATACCATCAGTTTTAATTTTCTTTTGTTTCGGCTTAAGATAAAGCATAAATAGATAGGTGTTTATGCTGAAAAACCTGTATAAATCTAACTTCATTATAATATAAACTAAAAAAGAAGTCTGGATCACCCCTTGTATGTAAAACCTTTATAAAACGACAAAAACACACAACAAATATCATTGCAAAATTGCTACAGTTCAGACATATCTCTTTTAAATGTGTTGTAAATAAGACAACAAAAGATATGTTACAAGTAAGGTGCAATCATTCATTAATTAATAGCAAATAAACATCAGTACTTACTTCAAAGATTGATCAACTGCTTGTTTTAGCAACTTGTCAAATTTTGAATTGGATGACAGGGTCTCCATGATGTCTGAAATCATACAATATTAAAACATGACAGCCTTTAACAATTATTATCTGATAAAGTATTAAGAACTATTGTATACATGTATGTTTTCTATTAATATTATTTCTTAAGAACTTTTTAAGGTAACTTGCAAAAAGATATTAAACAATTATTATGCTGGACATTGACACACACCCGTCGAAAGAGTTAAAAGTTGAGGATTTCTAAATATTTTGTTCATAAGCTGCATATTCATATTTTCAAAATTTTAACCACCACTTCAAAACATTTAAAAATACATGTACCAACAAAATGCTTATATATATAAATATTCTCAGTAGAAAAAAAATTGTGTTCTTTTTTCCTCCATATATTATAATTTAATCAACATGACTATTGTGTACATGAACTTTGATTTATTTATTTTTAAAACTATCAACTTAAAAGCCCCATTAATCATACATTTAAAATAAGGTATTTCTATAAAATAATTGTATAAAACTATAATGAATTATTCTTACCCTTTTCTGTTATAATTGTTTTATAGGATTAGTCAAGTATTTTCTTCTTTTCCCATCCTGCAATTAAAACCATTTTACTGTTTAAAGTGACAAGATCCCTGTTGATAAGTAGAATAGGAAAATTAAGTATTCTAATTCATTTAATAGCAGTCATACATTTTCAGACTCATCTTAATTGAAAACACAGGAAGAATGTCTTAACTGCTGCAGATGCATGTGTTGTGCTGAGACTGATTGTCTCCAATATTATATATACATAATAACATTGATAATGTAATTCTAAAGTTGAACATTATAACTTGTCGACCATCTTAAGTTCTTGACATCTATGATCATTGAATCTCACATTTGTGCGTGACTTTGTATCAGCAGTGTACTGAGAGCAGTGTTTTCTGATGTCTAAACACCTGAGTGTTTTTTTCAATTCTAAGGCTCAACAATTCTGATACACAAGTACAAGTGCATGTTATTAAAGATTATTTTTAGTCTTTGTTGGTCCACATTTGCTGGTTTAGATTTGTCGTTTTAGCAGATAAACCAATTGAGCTGAAACAAGTACCATATCCTCTCAGACCTTAAATATTAACCAGTAACAATACAACATATAATGATATATTATAATTTATATATAGAATTTAGAAAGAACAATATTAAACTTTAAAGTGAAATCAACATATGAAACAAATAATGAATGTTTCGAGTCTAAATATCATAGAGCATTCTAACTTCTTAATCATCATAAGTCACTGCCATCTTTATTCTCACCCTTTTCTTGTGTGACTTTGTATTTATTTACTATATTTTTTAGGTTCCAAAATCATTTTTTCGATGTGGGTATTCAAAGGAATCTTGAGGGAACAATAATATTGAGTAATATTAATAAGAGAGATATTGCTGAGAAAATATCAGTTTACTGGCTGCCAGACTTCTCGACCCTCCGACTTCTCGACCCCCGTTTTACCAGACTTCTCGACCCCCTATTAAAAAATTTGTAGCCCGAGCGAATGATGATCGATTATACATTATTAAAACTGTTAAATTATAATATGTGTGTTTGTTATGAAATTAAATTAAGATCATTAATGTTTTTATTTATACTTATTATGTTAATTGCGTATTTTAAGTGCATTTAATGAGGTGTTAAATTCGCACCCGATGCACACAAAGGATGAAACTTATCGTGTTATTTTACTTACTTTTGATGTACGCGGTATGTTTGTCCTTGTTTGTTTTATTTTTTAATAATTAATTGTAATAATTGCAACTTATTAATAAAACGACAATTGTTATATGTGAACGCATATAGTATATATATCTATGCATATCCACCATCACTTCAAATATTTTCCTCATTCCATGTTACTCTGTTCAGAATTGTTGAAGTTTTAATAAATTTGATTGAAATATTGTGCCTTGTGACTTCTGTGTTAAAATGTCAGATCTGTGTTTATCTTGTGAAGAACCTGTGAGACAATTACATCATGGCATCACATGCGATATATGTGATAGATGGCAACATCGTACCTGCAACACCGGTGAGTACTTTTATGTAATATATACTATGCGAAGACTTGCATCCTGACATTGTTATCCCCAAAAAGAGCGCATGTGCAATTGCTCCTTTTCACACAATGTAAATGAGTTGATGAATATGAAACTGATTCTTAATATGATAAGGCTTAATTACGCATTGTCACCAACTAGGGTGAATGTGCAATTGCTCCTTTTCATACAATGTAAATATGATGTTGATGAATATGAAATGTTTTCAAAGTATGAAACATATAGTCGTGATATGATAGTTCGTATACTATTGGTTATATAGAAAAGAGTAAATACGCATTATCGTCAAAAAGAGGACATGTGCAATTGCTCCTTTTCACACAATGTAAATGAGTTGAAATGTTTTCAAAGTATGAAACATATATAGTCGTGATATGATGGTTCGTATACTATTGGTTATATAGAAAAGAGTAAATACGCATTATCGTCAAAAAGAGGACATGTGCAATTGCTCCTTTTCACACAATGTAAAGGAGTTGAAATGTTTTCAAAGTATGAAACATATATAGTCGTGATATGATAGTTCGTATACTATTGGTTATATAGAAAAGAGTAAATACGCATTATCGTCAAAAAGAGGACATGTGCAATTGCTCCTTTTCACACAATGTAAAGGAGTTGAAATGTTTTCAAAGTATGAAACATATATAGTCGTGATATGATAGTTCGTATACTATTAACAATTAATATAAGTTAAAGCATACGTATATGGTTCATGCATTCTTTATGAATAAAAAATACTTTTAGAAAACACGAACAATTAAGTCAAACTCATATTTCGCCACCTCTGAACTGAGTCTTAATATGATAATTACACATTGTCACCACTAGGGTGTATGTGCGGACGACACTTCTTTGAATACTGAGTTACACGGTTTATGCATTCATAATTGGTCACCTCTGAACAACAATCATACTGTCGTTTACGAGGTGGTAGAAGAAGGGACGATCAGAAAAATGAAGAAGTTGGTGTCATCTGACGGCTTCTCTTACTGTGTCAAGGTAGGAATAAAATTGGATATTAAACTACCATATTTTTCCGAGCAATATTTTAAAATGGGATAATAAACTACTACTTTTTGTACTCAGAAAACCTCGAGCCGCAGTGTGCAGTGGAGGTGTAGTTTACGAAGAAAGGGTAACATCTGTTACGCCAACGTGTTGCAGAAGGGTGATATTTTCGAACCAGGTCCAGCCCCTCATACACATCCGGCTGATCCCTTAATGAAGAAACGGGTGATACTGAAACGTGATGTAAGAACTTTAGTAATAATTTAATATTGATATTATGTGAACACGAATCATCAACAACTGTTTAATTCGATGAGTACTATAGTAAAATAGTTTTTCATGGAACTATGCGTGAGGCCCTCGTGGAAGATTGACTTACATGTACTATGTCAACAACAAGCACAGATTCACACACTCGGCCCGATGAGTTAACCCTTTACCTTATACGACAATTCTGCAGCAGACGACTTTGAACATATTTTGTCAAAACATAGAAAATCTCTAAAATTGATATCATTATTATTATTATTATTATTATTATTATTATACCGAAGGCGGGTAGGGGGGGGCTCTGCCAATGTATGTGCTGCTGCTGATGTTGCTTCAAGAGGCCAAATTAGTGAACATCAACTTACATCTGATCCTCGATCATTCGGTTGGACGTAGGAGACGGCCAACCTACTTGAATATGGACTCTGCCATATTTGACCTTTGGGATCTTTACGACGATCACGATATCCTCTGTGAGGATTTTTTGAGGCAGATTGGGGACATTTATGGACAGTAACAATTGTGATATAAATGTAAAAAGTGAATTTTGTTATACTTTATTTTTAGTGTACATATTTTATTTGTTAAGTGTAAATATTTTATTTGTTAAGTGTAAATATTTGTTAGGTGTAAATATTTCATTTGTTTTTCTTTATATATAATTTTATTAAAAAGTTTGATAAAAAAAAATGTTTATTATAATTGAAACCCCAACAGAAAATCTAACGATACTCGTATTCGACAATTTCTCTCCGAGTGGAATTGTCGAAAAGGAAAATAATATAGTCTATTTTCATAAAATCTAACTAGTACAACTTTTAGACAAAAAAAACCATTATAATCTTCTTTTAACTATACCATAATATAGAAAAACATGTCTCTATATAAATAAACCCTATTATAGTCATATTCGACAATTTCTCTCCGAGTTGAAATGTCGAAAAGGTTAATAACAGAGTCTATTTTCATAAAGTCTTACTAGTACAAGTTTTACACAAAAAAACCAATTATAATCTTTATAAACTTTAAAATACTATAAAAGATCATGTCTCTATATAAATAAACCATATAATAGTCCTATCCGACGATATTTCTAATAGGGGGTCGAGAAGTCTGGTAAAACGGGGGTCGAGAAGTCGGAGGGTCGAGAAGTCTGGCTACCAGTTTACTACCCCTTATAACTCTGGAGAAGTGTTTAACTATTTTCCAATGTCTAAAGATTCCTTTAGTACTTTAGTTTGTTTAATGCTTTAGGTCAGTTAGTCAGGAACGTTATGAAATAGAAATATTCAGGACAAAAAGCGACGTGACAGTATTTTAGTTGTTTTGTGGGAATCAAATTTCAGGTCTGTTCATGTTTTGCCATTTAAAAAGCGCGAGTAAATGCAATGAGAGCTATTCGAAAGCATGTCATATGTCTTAAGTGTAAAGCAACTTAGTATCCTGTTCCATAGTTAAACAACTGTGTTCATTAATCCTTATTTAGCCATAACATTGCGTATTTTTATCAAAAGTATTTTGAAAACTAACGTTTTCCACCATGTTTGTTTACATCGTACGGCGAAGAGAATAATCTTTAGATTTTGATTGGTCAATAATACGGAATAAAATGGCTTGGTTTAAAACCAGATATTTCTTGTCGGTTGACCTTTCCTGCGCAACGACTGTACATTTATGCAGAGACCTTAATAGAAATGTATATCTCTGATTTATGATACTAATTTAAATTAAATATGACCATTTGCTACAATGTTTTCAACTCTATTTAATAATTAAACTATCATTAATTGCGATTGTTCACAAATTTTTTTATTGGCTGTTTTCAAAGTCGTCTTCTACAGATTTGTTGTATGTGGGAAAGGGTTAAAATCAGACCAAAACACTTCGATGTACGTACATGTATATATACGAGCGTCCGAGTTTAGGTCTGGTTCAATTTTCAGCTAGATGATCTCAAAGCAGCCGTCACTACTTTACTTTAACCCTTTCCCACATACAACACATCTGCAGCAGACGACGTTGGTAACATGTGCTCAAAAATGTAGAAAATCCCTATAAATGAGGGTATATTTACTGAAAAACGGTTTTCAGCAATTTCTTCTTTTGTCACAATGTTTTCAAATGTCGTCTGCTGCAAAGGCGTCAGATAGCGTATATATATATATGTGGGAAAGGGTTAAACATATGTTATTGCCCACACAGAATACACTTGAGATTTATAGATATATATATACATGTTACAGGCAAAATGGTCACGTCTTACAACTTAGATACGGCCAACCCCCTTTAATAATTACAAACATTTTTTTGGTGTCACTAAATACGACTGATTTTTAGCTCCACTGGCTGAAAGCCAGTCGAGCTTATGTCATGGCGAATTGTCCGTCGTGCGTGCGTGCGTGCGTGCGTGCGTAAACTTTTTCCTTTAAACGACTTCTTTTCCCTAACCACTTGGCTAATTTGGTTTAAACTTCATGGGAAGCATCCTCTGAGTCTCAATGTCCTCTACTAAATTCCTTCAATTTTATTTGATCCATTCGAAATTCTGGTTTCTATGGCAACCGAAAGAAAAAAATAGTGAGAACTTAAATCTTCTTCTCCAAAAGTGTCAGGCCGATTTTCAAATAATTTTGTAGAAATGTTCCTTGGGTGATTCTTTATTAGATTCCTTCAAGAAATGTTGATTGGTTGAAAAACATGGCCGCCAGGGGGGCGGGGCTATTTTGCCATATATTGCAATAGTGAAAACTTAAAAAATCTTCTTCTCCAAAAGTGTCAGGCCGATTTTCTAATAATTTTGTAGAAATGTTCCTTGGGTGACCCTTTATTAGATTCCTTCAAGAAATGTTGATTGGTTGAAAAACATGGCCGCCAGGGGGGCGGGGCTATTTTGCCTATATGGCTAAAGAGAAAACTTAAAAATTCTTCTCCTCCAAAAGTGTCAGGCCGATTTTCAAATAATTTTGTAGAAATGTTCCTTGGGTGACCCTTTATTAGATTCCTTCAAGAAATGTTGATTGGTTGAAAAACATGGCCGCCAGGGGGCGGGGCTATTTTGCCTTATATAACTATAGTGAAAACTTAAAAAATCTTCTTCTCCGAAAGTGTTCAGCCGATTTTCAAATAATTTTGTAGAAATGTTCATTGGGTGACCCTCTATCAGATTCCTTCAAGCCATGTTGATTGGTTGAAAAACATGGCCGCCAGAGGGCGGGGCTATTTTGCCTTATATGACTATAGTGAAAACTTAAAAAATCTTCTCCTCCGAAAGTGTTTGGCTGATATTCAAATAATTTTGTAGAAATGTTCTTAGGCTTACCCTCCATCAGATTCCTTCAAGCCATGTTGATTGGTTGAAAAATATGGCTGCCAGGGGGTGGGGCTATTTTGCCTTATATGGCTATAGTGAACACTTAAAATATCCTCTCCTCCGAAAGTGTCAGGCCGATTTTCAAATAATTTTGCAGAAACATTCCTTGGGTGACACTCTACAAGATTCCTCTAAGCCATGGTGGTTGGTAAAAAGAATAGCCACCAGGGGGCAGGGCTGTTTGGAGATTTTATTTTTGCCTTATGGCCGTGGAGCGATACTGGCCCAATCTTGGGCCTCTTGTTATAAATTGTTTATATCTAAAAAAAAAATTAGACAAATGTAGTCCGATTAGACAGCGTTTCCGTCACTAAAATATCATATTAGGTATATGTTTACAGGTTTATTGCAATACCTTGCGGCATACCCTGTCACAGTCAGATTGGAACTGATCCAACGGTTAGATGGCCTTCAAATCCTTGCAAAAATATTTAATAAATAAAATACATCAATATATGTGAAACGGTTCTCTTAATTTCTTGTTCGTTTGGACTTGCGTCTTTTTCAGCGTTAATTTCCGTTTATTTACTTTTCGCCAAAAGGTATAAATGCTAAGACGTTAACCCTTTCCCTCGTATAGACGCTTTCTGACGCCTCTGCGGCAGACGGCTTTTTTAAAACATAGTGACAAAAGAAGAAATTGCACAAAACGTTCTCCTTTTGCCACAATGTTTTCCACTTTTTGTCATAGGTTATCCATTCAATTATGGAGATTTTCTATTTTTTGACAAAAATATGTTCAAAGTCGTCTGCTGCAGAATTGTCGTATGAGGGAAAGGGTTAAACTTACATCCTAGTTACATCCAGAAGTCTAGAGATACAAATGTCTCTGTTACATCTTATACTGTAATGGGTGAGAGTAACCTATTTTTTGACATTTGGTTAGGTTTTAAGAATTGGACATAGCTTCTTCTTTCTTGTTAGATTGCCTTGAAAATGTTCACACACATTTTTGTCTTCGTTTTTGGGACGGTTGTCGACATACATCCGTTCCATAGTAAACAAACTACACAACTTATAAACAGATTTTCGGAGTTACTACTTTCCTAATAACACAGGCAGATAGTGATGACCTATATCAAGTGAGCAAACTACTCTTCATTGCCGAGAACGACTCTTAGGTTGCTGCGGCATCAGACAAGCGGAATATGGAAATCTCCTCTTATTGAGCTTGTCGCTTTCCAAGATAATTAGGAAGAAATGTTTTTTAAAGTGACCTTTTACAAAAAGTGTTCAAAACATAGGACTGTTTGAAAATTATGGCGGCAATGTGGCATAAGAAATGGGGCAACGTGACAAAACATTATAACTTCATTTTTCTGAAAGTTTTCGTTAGATTAAAGATTTTTTCTTCTTC
Organism: Serripes groenlandicus; assembly: GCA_031761405.1. NCBI lineage: Eukaryota > Metazoa > Mollusca > Bivalvia > Cardiida > Cardiidae > Serripes > Serripes groenlandicus. The sequence continues at coordinate 124,768,758 of JASEVX010000001.1, read as the reverse complement.
TTTCTTTCCTCCAATTCTGAAGATTATAATAAAGAAACAAAGCGCAAATTCATAGACTAAATGAAAAGAAAACATGGAAGAGATATACAAATGAACTGACATTAATATATACAAACACATAGTGAATTGATGATAATGAAAAAACACAAAATAATGAGAAAAATAGAAAACATTCATTGATATGGAAAAAGCAAACATATAATTATCGGCAGGTTGCAAAGGCATACCCTTATCAAACTTACAGCGTAACTTAGAAAGTTGCGAGAGGCACACAGAGTTAGAAATTATATACACAAAGCTTAACTTTTAATAGTTAACGAAACAAAAAAGAAAATTAGGTATAGCTTTATACATATTTGTATTTTATATCCCCTGAAGTATTTACCGAAACTAAGATATTTAGACACAAGGTGTAGTTAATACGTGCTTGCTTAAGTATAAGTGCGTCACCCGGGCTAATATGGGTTAGAGAGAGAAACAGTTGGTGTTTTACGCCGCTTTCAATATTGTTTTAGTTATATCACGACGTTTCCTGGGTTAGCTATCAGTACTGGTCCATTTATCCTCAAACCAGCCAATCAGTCGTACTGCTAACCCCGAGACCAGTTCAAGGCATTATATTGTGACCAAATTGCATGAAGACATAAGGCCAGCTCTTTACCATATGCCTTTCTATTCTCACAACATACTGACTTACTAATATCAGATATTATTTGAACAGCATTATATTAAGGAGTTTTATTTATAAAGTGCAAATAATTAACAATACCGCTATTTGCGACAATTATATTCAGTAAATGATTGATTGTTTGATTGGGGTTTAACGCCGTTTTTAATAATTTCTCAGTTATATCACGGCGGCAAGTTCACCTACTCATGCATTTCCTGGTTTTCTCACACCAGTACTCCACACAACAATCTTCCCAAGCAATATTTTCAGTAAAGCTTCTGCGTGTAAACATTATGTATACAGTAGGACATTAAATCAAAGTACTGAAAGTACAGAAATGCGGGGGATGTTGGCTCTAGAGTGTTAACAAGATTTTCCTTCAGTTTGACCTAGTGACCTATATTTTGACCCAACATGACCCATGTTAGGACTTGACCTAGATATCATCAAGAAAAACATTCTGATAAAGTTTCTACATGCTCAAGCTAAAAACGCAGTATCCAGAGTGTTAACAAGATTTTCCTTCAATTTGGCGTAGTGACCTAATTTTTAACCCAGCATGACCCATATTCAAACTTGACCTAGATATCATTTAGATATAATTCTGACAAAATTCCAAGCTGCTGTAGCCAAAAAAGATGCTTCTAGAGAGTTAACAAGATTTTCTTTCAATTTGGCCTAGTGACCCTAGATTCTGACCCAATGTGACTCATATTCGAACTTGACCTGGACATCATTAATACAAACATTATGACAAAATTGCAAACTGCAAAATATCAAATTGCTGAAGCCAATGATTGCGACATTTAGAGTGTTTATAAGCTTTTCCTTAAATTTGACCTAGTGACCTACATTTTAACCCATCATGACCAATATTCGAACTTGACCTACATATCATCAAGACAAACATTCTGATAAAGTTTCAAAATTCTCAAATTGAAAATAAGGCCTCCAAAGTGTTAACAATATTTCCATTCAATTTGGCCTAGTGACTTAGTTTTTGACCCGGCTTGACCCATATTCGAACTCGGCCTAGATATCATTTAGATAAATATTCCGACAAAATTTCAAGCTGCTCTATATGTAAAAAATACGGCTTCTACACTGTTAACAAGACTTTCCTTCAATTTGGCCTAGTGATCTAGTTTCTGATTCAATATGACCCATATTTGAACTTGACCCAGAAATCATTGATACAAACATTCTGACAAAATTGCAAACTGCTGAAGCAAAAACGTACTCTATAGTGTTAACAAGCTTTTCCTTCAATTTGACATAGTGACCTACTTTTTGACCCAACATGACTCATGTTCGAACTTGACTTACATCATCAAGACAATCATTCTGATAAAGTTTCAACATGCTCAAGTTGAAAATGAAATGTGGCCTCTAGAGTATTAACACGATTTTCCTTCAATTTGACCTAGTGACCTAGTTTTTGACCTCAAATGGCCCAGTTTCGAACTTGTCCAATATTTGATGGAGATGAATGTTCTGATAAACTTTCATGAAGATCCGACGTAGCCTGTAAAGTGTTAACAAGGGAAATGTTGACGATGCACGACAGTCGTATTTTCGTATTTTTCATTGCAGGAATTTTCTCAAAAGTTTTTTTGAGCTACCCGCTTTCAAGCTACTCGTTTTCGAAATATTTAAAAGAATCATTTAAGATCCTTATGTCTAACTTAAATTTCTAAATTATGTATACAACTTCATGGATTAAAACTTTACATTGTGTACGTTTACTTTGTATAAAGTGCATACTGTTTACTTTGTATAAAGTGCATACTGTTTAGCTTGTTGTGAAACGTATTTAACTGATCCCTGGACAATCAAGACAAATTGTCCATTTTGAAAAAAACACAGCATAGCTGAATCCCTCGCATGATAAACCACTTTCTGATCCGTACATGATCCACATTTTTCTACATATAAAACTGTTGAACAAAGAACGATCATATGCGTGATTGAAATACAAACTGGCATAAACTTCCTGTTCAACTTTGACGGAATATATTCATTAAAGAATGGATGCACAGATGTATACAGCTTAGCAGTTAGTTTTTAGTGATTTCTCTATAAATAAGATTTTCACCACTTAAATCTACGATAACATGTTGGCTTATTTCCTTGTGTGATTATCACACAACCCCGCACACAAGCTTTGCAAAATTAGCAGTGGTTATAATGTAATCTGGTCTAAATGTTTTTGACATATTCAATAAAAAAAACCATGGGCAAACTAAACTTAAACTGCTTTTTCGAAAGTGACTAACTTCATTTGTAAAAGAAGGCATTCATATTTGACGAGTATCTCGTGTGTACATACACACATGCAACTGCCTGTCTGACCTTAATTTACGAATACCAACACCATCGTCTAATTAGTACTTTCAGGGCTGTGATTTTGTTTTCAATGTTGGCTCACATGCGTCTTTAATGCTCTTGTAGCACTAAAACAATGTTGAATGCAATGCAATAACATTCAAATCCATATTTGCAAGACCAAACGTCAATGCTTATTTTCTCCGCTGTCCGTGAAGCGGTCGTGAGTACGGACACCGAAGGGTACCGGCGAATATTATCACCTGATAGGCTTAAGCTATGTTAGACGCTTTCAAGCTCATCGATGTTTGTCTCTGTAGCGCTTATCATATTAATAATGAATGCTTTTCAATAAAGGGATACGGATATATTACCCTTTATTGCTGTGGACTTTTTTATTCTTCACAACACTTCATATCATTAATACTCTTTAATCATCAATTGTTCGACCCCTTGAACCCTTTCGAAGACCTAATATACAAAGTGTTATTCTTTAGTTTTGACAAGTTACTCTGCATTAAGTTCGATTTATGGCATGTGCAAACAATGAACGCAAAGTTCAGTAATAGTCAGAACTCTGTCCGTCTATATGTAGTGTAGTGAGACTTATTTACAAAATCTACACGCGTATTCTGCTTGTTTTATCCCTTACCGGAAATCTGCAGCAGACGAGTTTTGGAATCATCTTGAAAAAAAAAATGACAAATCTCCATAAATGAAAATGTGACTGTTGAAGATAGGTTTAAACAATGTAGTGGAAAAAGGAATTGGTACCATGATCACTGTCTCATTTTGGCACAAAGCATTCACAAGTCGTCATAATACGTCTGAATATGTAAAATAGTTAACATCCCTGTAAATGTATGGTTTACGAAACGGAGATATAACAAGAACTCGTAAGACAACAATTTTTGATTTGTCACAGAAGTACAGGGAACACTGAGAATGAGCGATTATTTACTCGATTATTTTCAGTCATTTCGTGCTGCAGTGAATGCCATAGACATTAACAGGACAGATACTCAAAGTACTGAAAGTGCTGACGACCTGGGAGCTGCAGGACGGTTGGAGAAGTAGGGAAAATGTGGAAGGAAATAACAATTACAGCTTATCTTTATGTATTTATTGTTAAGAAGTTGAAAGATCATATCAAAAATAGTAAATATTATGAAACTGCCAATTTAAAAACAGGAGGACCTTGTTGGCACTATATAGCTCACCTAAGTGCAAGAGCCCCTAATTAAACCCATTTAAATCATGCAGAATCAAAGGAAAATTTGACAGCAGGTTAATGCAGAATATTTTGAAGTTTCTTACTTATTATATTGAGAAATAGATCAACTTTAAATCATCTTCCATCAAGTAGAAATACTTCTCTAAACCATGTACTAGACTGGGAGAAAGCGTTTGATCAATGCAAAACTTATCAAGACAATTATTCTGATAAAGATTCAAAATGTAACCTCCAGAGTGTTATCAAGATATTCCTTCATTTGGCCTAGTGACCTATTGGTTTTTACCTGATTCGAGCCATACTCGAAAATGGACCAGATTTTATCAATACAAACATTCTGACAAAGTTTCAATTTTCCTTAAATTTCACATTGTGACCTCGTTTTTAACCCCCGACATGACCCATATTCAAACTTGGCCTAGATATCATTAAGATAAACATTCCGACCAAATTAAAAAAAAGTGGCTTCTACAGTATTGACAAGATTTTCCTTCAATTTAGCCTAGTGACCTAGTTTTTGCACAGACATGACCCATATTAAAACTTGGCCTACATATCGTCAAGACAAAGAATCTGTAACAGTTTCAACTTTCTCAAGTTAAAAATGCAGCATCTAGAATATTAACAAGATTACCCTTCAAGTTGGCGTAGTGACCTAAGTTCTGACCCAATATAGCCACTAGTCTAAATATCATTCTTCGGACAAATTTTCAAGCTACTAAAGCAAACCCTGCGGCCTCTAGATTTTTAACAAGATTTTCCTTCAATTTGACCTAGTGACCTAGTTTTTGACCAGGCATGACCCATATTTGAATTTGTCCTAGAAATCATTAAGATCAACATTCTGACTAAATGTTAAACTGCTAAAGCAGAAAATGCAGGTTGTATAGTGTTAACGAGATTTTCTTTCAATTTGGTCAAGTGACCTGGTTATTGAGCAGACATGACCAATATTCTAACTTGGCCTACATATCATCAGGACAAACATTCTGATACAGTTTTAACATGCTCAGGTTAAAAATGCAGCCTCCAGAGTATTAACAAGATGTTCCTTTAAGATACCTAGTTTCTGACCCAATATGACCCATATTCAAACTTGACTTAGATAGAATCAAAACAAACATTCTTACGAGAATGCCGTTAAACCTCCACAGCGCTTGCGGGCACATGTACAGCGCAATCTGGACGCCCGTATCGGGGAGAGGTTGGCGTTTGCACACTACCGCTACAACTTAGTTATTGGTGCATTGGTGGCTGAAGAGGAGAGGATTGGTCTCATTCACTTCACTGCCACTCTCCCACTCTCCCACTTTTGTGGGTTCTGCACTCTCCTTCTCTTTCAGTCATTCCATCTTTGCTAGGGCATCTTGTAGTACTGTTATTTTGACACTTTTGTGATAAACTGTGTGTTAACCTTTTACCTTCTGTGAAGAGTGCGACTGGATGATCTGATGATGCGATGAGCCGGCTTTCATAACCTTGCGAGCCATAGTGAGTGGTCGGCCAGATGCCGGCCTGTCCCCGGTCAATGTCCGCCCGATTTCCGGCCGGGCTCTGAGCGGCGTCTTGATTGTCTTGGAAAACCCAAATTTGGCCCGGCGATCGCCCAATATGTGTTCAGGCATCAGCCGATTAATGTGTAAGGAGGTTTTAAGTCCGAGTTAAAAGTCCCATGATGCCCGAGAGGAATCCCGAATGATTCCGGCCGAAATGCATAGAAATCCGCCGAAAACTACTTGCAAACCTATCGCAAGGTAATTGTGACTGGGTTTAAGTTATACTAGGTAGGCAACATTTTTAATTCATAAATATGCTTTTGAAAACAGTATAAATCTGCAGCAGAAGACTTTGGAAATCATAAAGGTTGATATCCATATCTCTATGTGCAGACATTAGGCAATTTCTTGTTAGCATTTTCTAGTAACTTGTCACCAAAAAATGTGATCGCTATCCAACGATTTGTGTGGACATTCGGATCGCTTGACTTCCTTAATCAAGTCGTCAATCGTTGACTGGTTGGTAAGATAAGGGTGATACACCACCACATTTATTCCTCCAGCACTTGATTTACACCTAGAGTGCTTCGTCCGATTGCAGGTCTTCCCTTATAAAGTTTACCGACTCATCGTTAAGTGCTATATCAGCTGGCGGGAACAGTTTAATTTCTGATGTTCCATTATAATGATATTTTTTTGGGGAGATTTTAACCTTTAAATGCGCGGGTGCCTCAGCACCAGAGCGCATATATTGGTTGTGAAAAAACTGTCACTGGTGCAATGGACTTGATCGCGCATGCGCCGTATTTTACCGTCAGCTCTCGGATATTTTTGTAGCAGTTCGTCACTAGAATGGTTCTCGTTCGAGTTTGTATGTGATCTTTTTTTATTAAAATGTAAATTAAAACCATAGTTTAACGTGTACCGGCGTGAAGCCATCGCGGGTCACCCATCCAGGCACTAACCGCGATGAATGTTGCTTAACTTTACGAAAAGGTCAACCTCTCTACCAACGTCGCTATAAAATCCAGCTTCCAAAGCAAAGCTGTAGAAGTGATATTTATACCCGTTCCCATTTCATTTCTCTCTCTTTTCTCTTGACTTCTACCCGAAGTCATACACTTGAACACAAGCAGTATACCATAGCGGAGTCTATGTAACATCACTGGGAACCACCGGTGTTTTAATAACAGGAAAATGGGAATATCTTCATAAATGCGAAGTTATTGTGCTAAATTTTGCGATTTTAAGAATATATTAAGGGGGAAAAAAGGACACGCATGCGCACACAAATGTTTACAATCATTTTGGGAGATCGAGGTCACCACGTTTGGAAAAGGTATTTTTGTTTTCGTTTTACGTATTTAACTAACAAACTATTGTTATAATTAGGGATGGCAACGGTTACCGATATTACTAACCGGTTACTCGTACACATTTGTAACCGGTTACCCGGTTAACCGTATAGATTCATAGACATTAAATATCCACTGTTATAGATGGCTGTTTGTTAGACAAATTGGTAGGCGAGTTAATGGAAGTCTGGTCTTCTGACGGATGTTTTAGTCGAATATGATTGCGCATGTTACTGGTTCCACCAGTCCAAGACAGTTCATTACCACACAAACTGCACTTGACTTTGTTATCATCAGCACAGCGTTTGAAATACTTCCAGACAAAGGATGTAGCAGGCGGCATTATGGCAATATATTCTGTAGATATTTTTTAACGAAGTGACTGTTATACGATTTATAATATGTCGAATGAAAGAGCTGATGATGGGTTGGGTTTATTTACCCTCGCCTTTCGGCATGAAGCCATTTGGCGAGCTAATGAAAGAGGTACATAGCTGAATATCTTTAAGTACCAACTCAGGGGAAAATGTGTTACAAACTTCAAATTACTCTTTAAATTTTCTAATCGTGTTTGTAAATAATAATTTACAAAAACAAATGTATCACATTCACTCCAATTAGTTGTATTATCAAAACAAACGCCGAATATAATTAATAAGTCATTATCTTATTATTTCTGCCTTTATTAGACATCAATTTAAAATTGTTTGAGAGCAGACTAAAAGATTGTTTCCTCCAAGAGTGGAACGCCTCAATAAATTCGAACCCTAAATTAGATAGTTACCACATGTACACAAATGAATTCAGTTACGAAAAATATCTTGAAGTGCTTGACATACGGAAATTTCGATATATTTATGTAAATTTTAGAGTTGGAGCACATGAACTTGAAATTGAAAGAGGTCGTTATCAAAATATTCCTAGAAGAAATAGGATTTGTAAATTATGTAACACGAATGTCATTGAAAATGAGTACCATTTCTTGCTTTGTTGTGACTTTTATGACGACATTAGAAAGTCATACATTCCTAGTAAATATTACACCATACCTAGTATACACAAGTTTAATATTGTAATGTCATCGCAAAATGAAAAACTAATTAAATGCACATCTTCTTATTTATTCTATGCTTTCAAACGAAGAAACAGTTTCATTAAACAAATTGAAAGTGGTTAGATATATTGTTTATAGGATTTATGTGAATGTATATATATATATATATGTGTGTAATCATTTCAAACGCCAATATCAGTGTTATGTTTGTTGGTATATATATATCTGAATATGTGTGACAAGCGTGCGGTACGCTGACGGATGTTGTATTATTTGTTACACATGTTGTTACGGGTCGATGGCCTTAAATCAATAAACTATTTGTCATTGTCATTGTCATTGTCATTGACATCAAAGTTTTTTTAAAAGAAACAAACCGTCCTTTAATTGACAATTCTTCGATTAACACTACACAAACAAACGATCATCAATACAATTTAGTGCGGCTGTTATCCCAGTAATGTCAACACTGGCCGATCGAGGTGTGACAAAGACAAATTGAAAAGAACAAAAGGTGAAACACAACTGTGTATGTATTTTATCTTTTCTTCCGAGTACTCGGTTACCGAAATTACTAACCGATTAATCGGAAAACATACGGTTAACCGGGTAACCGATTAATCGTTGCCATCCCTAGTTATAATATATTTAAATCATATATTCAAAAACGGGTTTCGTGTTTTTCGAATCAAACAGTATTTTTTTTAGCCATAACATGCTGATTCCCGCTTTAACATCGAATTGTGCATCTTGCAGCAACTCTTGTATGTAGTTTTGTTGAATTCGTGATGAACTCATTTTCTCGCGCAGTCTCACCCTTAAATGCGTTGTTGGGTGTTAACAGCAATTGACAGGCTGCTCCGAAAGAAATGGTTTTACTACTATGACCAGGCGCTAATAGTGCTGGCATTATATGACATGATCTCACACAAATTGCAACAGAAACTCTTTAAACTGGTTTATTCTCATACATATGTCCTGTATAGCATATCAAAAGTCCTAAGGAATCCAAGTGGTGGAAAGTATTGAAAAGTACTGAAATCGGTGATGGCATTTTTCCCCATTGTCACCCATGTTAAAAAAAGTGATTTGTGCATGTCTACTTCTATGATTCACACACAAAGGGTTCAGTACTATCTACAATCTACCAGAAACTTTGGTTTACATGAGACATGAAGTTGGATGCAGTACAGTGTATGTTCGAAAAGAAATTCACAACAAATTGAAGTAATTTGCGAAATTCATGTGAACATAATTAATTGAAAAAACGGTCGAATTGAACGTTGCAAAATGTGCAAGCAGTGAAATTCATGTATAGTTATTTGGCACAGTTACTGTACTTTAAAAATGGATAATCATGTTTCTTTTTTATTGCAGTGCCATATCAACCTGAACGATGAGTGACCCTCCAAGATGTGCCATTTGTAAGGACCCTTCAAAGGGATGTGAACAGCCACCATCCACCTTACTGAAAACGGGAGTGACGCCATCCACAAAGCAAGTAAAATCCGAAATGATGACATTCATACATCACCTGGGGAACTGGTTCATCAAGTCTGCCGCAAAAAATATACCAGCCAACAACAAATATCGAAAGCAATGAATGAGAGAGGACAAGTAGACCAAGTCGACAGACATGTGCGACTACGTTCAGCTGATGAGAAGGGGTTCCATTATGACAGAGACTGTCTGTTCTGTGGGAGGTCGGCACATGTTGGGGCCAAGAGGAAAAGTTCTGATGGGACTGTATTTCCAGTGAGAACAGTTGTGTTCAAGGACATGCTTTTGACATCTTGTAATGAAAGAGGAGATGCCTGGGCAGACATAGTGAAAGGTCGTGTGTTGCATGTGCGTGACATGTATGCTGCAGATGCAGTGTATCACCAAGTGTGTAGCGTCAATTTTCGTACCAAGAAGCAAATGCCAGCAGATCATCAGACCAGCGAAACTGAGGTCAAACACCAAAACTGGGTCGGCCACAAAACAAAAAAAGAGTCGATGCCTTTCTGGAAGTTGCGAACTTCCTTAACGAAAATGACGATGAACAGATCACGATCAGTGATCTTGTTAGCCGGATGGAAAACAACATCAATCCCGAAACAGAGAAAAAGAGGATCATCGAAACTGCTGCCAAATTCATCAAAGATGACATCAAATCAGTGGAAACATCCCATGATGTATATCCGGAATGTGACTCACTGAAGTCTGAAGAGGATGCCATCAACTTTCTTCCAAAACGCCTCATAGTTCTACTGAAAGGGTTGCGTGTGGACAAAAACGTCGGCATGAAAACTGCCTCCATCGGACAAGCAATCATGCAGGCTACCCGACCAAGAGTTGTTTTGGCGTCACTGCATATTGGGCTAGGAGTCCTAGTCCACCACCACTTTTCCTCACGTTCTACAAGAAGGTGCAAACTATTTTTAGCAATGCTGTGGTGTCACATAGAACTGAAATTCATGGCTTCTCCGGTGAGTTCATGCAGTACGCTGCAGACAATGTGGACCACAACATTCGCAACCTGGATGGCAACAACACCTTCCATGGCATGGGGATCATTGCTGCCGTAACACTAGCTACCAAGTCCATCAATCCCATCCTCAGAGCAAAAGTCACCCCTCATGACATATCCATGGTAGGTAGAGTTCCAATCCTGTTCAACAAGGAAGATGGTTGTGGAACAGTTGATTGATTGATTGGGGTTTAACGCCGTTTTTAACAATTTCTGTTATATCACGGCGGCCAGTTCACCTACTCATGCATTTCCTGGTTTTCTCATACCAGTACTCCACACAACAATCTTCCCAAACAACTGGCTGCTTTTCTACATAGACTTATCCCATTGGTGGAAGATAATTGACGCTTGTCGCATTGACTTTTGTCAATCATCGGAAAGAAAGTTGGCCGAGCCGGGATTCGAACTCACAACCCCTGGATTGACAGCCCGCGTCGTTACCGACTGAGCTACCGGGGCTCGTGGAACAGACGCAGTGACGTACCAGAAGCTTGTCACTAAGGAGGCGCAAGACCCAACAGCAGACATGGACCTCATATGGAAGACAGCCATTCTTTTTGCCTCACCAATGCCCGCATGGTCTGGCATGATGCAGTTTGTACAGCATGGCAATCATCCAGGTAAATTATCCTTCGTCTTTTTACCAATCATTGACATGAGTCCCAGTGACGCCACATACATCTTCTCCACACTGAAGTGTGTAAGTGAGCATGCCCGCAGCCATGATGCAACACCCATCATTACTTTTGATCAACCAATCTGGTGGAAGGCCCTGCTGATCATTGGTGCTGAGCCAGAAGGAAGCGACTTGAAGAACATAATCCTGAGACTTGGAGGCTTCCACACTGAGATGAGCTCCCTGGGGGCCGTTGGGCATTTAATGGCTGGATCTTGGTTACAAGAAATTATGGAGCTTGTCTATGCGGCCAACGTTGTGGTGCACATGATGACAGGGAAGGATATTGCACGGGCTGTGCGTGCACACCTCATTGTCGACGGCGTCCTCAATGCCATGATTGTGTCTGAAGCACTTGATGTGGCTTTCCCTCAGCAGCCTTGAGATCCAGAAGATGTAGATTCACAGGAAATCACTGATGCGCAGATGACATCAGATGCAGATACTCCAGCTAGTGATGGAAAGGGAAATCCTGATCTGGATGAAGTTGCTGTCCTCTATGCGCATGTGATGGAGGGATCATTGTCTGCATAGGAGGCTTGTCGGACTGATGTTGTGATCAGAGTAAAGGAACTGCTTAGAAACAAAACCGAATCCCTGAGAACAGAACGTACTGGAAACTGGGCACTGCACATTGAAGCAATATCAGAAATGCTTCCGTTCATGGCAGCATCTGGGCACAATCTATATACAAAATCGGCTCGGATCTATGTGCAGCGGATGTCCAAGCTTCAGGTGGAGCATCCAGATGTCTACCAGAGATTTGAAGAGGGATTACATGTGGTCAGAAGAAGTGATCGCCTATGAACTGGCCTCTCAGTATATCTCATCATCGGGCAGGTGCTGCTGAGGAGTATGAAGACTAGTGGTGGCCTCACAAGAGGGCGAGGGATGACAGAGCAGCAGCGTGTAACATGGCTCCTCGCTATGCCAGCTTGAAGTCAACAGTGCTATGCAAGAGCTAACAGGGGTCAACTACACCACTGGTGAGCAGAACAAGGACACTACAGAAGCAAGACAAGCACGTGACCTGAAGGACACACACACAGTTCTGAACTATCTCCATGACAGAAACCCCTTCTGCCCAGATCCAAGCGTGCGCAGTGTCTCGACTGGGGTCCATTTCACTTACTGTGAATGTTGACAAAGCAAAGACCATCGGGAACACCATCTTGGCCAGGATGGATGGACAAACTACTACTGAGTACACATTTAAGAAGAGGGATCAGGCAATCACCTTGAGCACTCAATCCTAAGTGAAGATTGGTGACGAAGCAGTACAGGTGGATCCTCAACTACTTTTCTCTTTTGTTTTGTCCTAGATATAAATCGCAACAAGCTATCGTTTCAGCTGCTCGTTAGTGCTTCCTTAGTATTCAGTAGTGTAATTTTCATGATAAATTGAGAATCGTCAACTTATGTGTTCTATAGTTTCTAACTTCTGTTACACTATTTATAAGACTGTATTGGTCTGTGTTTTCTCAGTCTTAATCCTCTTTCCCGTGCACTCGCGTTTTGACGCATCTGCAGCCGAAGATTTCTAAAGATATTATTGCAAAGTAGACATTGCACATAAAAAGCATTTTTTCACAATGTTTTCAACTATTTCCTGAATTGAGCGGTCTTCCCGGCGAATTGTTATCTACACTTATTGTAAATACACTATAGTTTGTTTTCTTGGAGCACCGCTCAATCAAACTGAAATTGAATTAAAGAGTATCTATATTTATGACTATACTTGTATTTTCAAAGTCGTCTGTTGTAAATTTTATGGAAAAAGGGTGTGTACACGATCATTCAGAAGCAGATCTAATAAATGCTCGCCGAATTCATTTACACAGAATAATTGGCATTTTCTATTTTCGATTTAATGTATGGTCATCGAAATATGGTCGTCATTTCTGTGTTAATCCTTGTCTACATAGAACTATACTAAGGATTAATCGAATCTGAATAAAAAACGTGGATATATAAACAATATTGACAAACGAAAGAGAAATATTGCGATACAGTAGCAAACATTGATGGAAAAGTAGAAGGGACAACTCAAAGTCTGTATCAGACGTGCCAATAAACGTCAGCATTTGCATTTTTTATTAAGAAATAAAGAATATGCCATTACAATTTTATAAACTATATCATTGAAAAATCATGACTTTATTTTCACCTGGATGTAAATAAATGGTCTCTGAATGATTTTATTCTTAACATTTTGATTTTTCAGTTTCATTAATAATATGTTCACGTAATTTAAACTAGATGGATCTACAGAGATGAATAATCCAAAAAACAAAAATACTTAAAGGGGGATAGCTCTATACATATGCATGATAGAGTTATGCATATTGTGCATTGGACATGTGCAGAACACAAGCAAACTGCACGCCAAAATTAAATCTGACACACTGGAAAATGGATGACAAATAGCCGAACAAGAAACAACAAGACGAATTTTGATGCTAAGCATCAAAGACGCCGCGCATGCTTTTAAGGCATGACTTAAAGGAAAGCAGATGCAGTTCAAAACATTTAAATAACCTGTGCAAACGGACAGGATGTAAAGAAGGCCAAATGTACCTTTATCTTAAACAAGAAGGCCGAGATGTTCCTTATTGCTCACCTGGATACCATAGTCTATAATAAAATGTTATCAATAGCAAAAAGGGTCCATTTTGACGTAGGGAGTGGAGTATATACTTTATATGCTACGATCTATATGATATTCAGCATGTAAAATTTAGTCGTGAAATGACGAGTTAAGTCTTCAAACTATTTGTTTTACCGTTTGCTTAACATTGACTGCAACAAAACAAGCTGAAGTTTCTTAATTTTAAATCTGCTCTAACTAGATCAATTAGACAAACAAAAAACATAGATACTGAAATATTAACAGATATTAACTTAAGTGTTAATGCCTCTAGTTATAAGTTAAGTGTGACACAAGCTTTGGAAGGAGAGAGGGAAGTCGATTCTCCTTCCAGTTGAGCAGAAGTATGATAAAAAAAACCACGAGAGTATATAAACAAAATATACAAATAATTCTAACAAGTTTAAAGATATTTAATATCGAAATTAAGCATTTATGAAATTAAAAGAAAAAGTTTTCATGTATAGTCAACATATAGCAAGAATACAATGGTCTGAATTAACAACTGTATGGGGAGGAATGTTTTAAGTTTAGTAATACAACAGAAATAAATTGGAAACAAGAGGGCCATGATGCCCTGGAATCGCTCACCTGAGAATGGGTTATATAGAACTTTACTCTTTCAGCGCCAATGGCAATATCATCTAGACAAATTTTCTGACAAAATTTCAAGCTGCTCAAGTCAAAAATGCGATCTCTATAGTGTTAACTAGATTGTTCTGCAATTTAGCCTAGTGACCTAGTTGTCCTGACGTGACCCATATTCGAACTTTACCTAGATATCACTAAGACAAACATTCTGAGAAAGTTTCAACATGCTCAACCCAAAAATGTGGCTTCCAAAGTGTTAATAAGACTTTCCTTAAATTTGGCCTAGTGACCTAGTTTTTGACCGGTCATGACCTACATTTAAACTTAGCCTAGATATTACTAAGACAAACATTCCAACATAGTTTCATCATGCTCAAGCCAAAAAAGTGGCTTCCAAAGTGTTAACAAGATGTTCCTTACATTTGGCCTAGTGACCTAGTTTTTTACCGGACATGACCAATATTCAAACTTGGCCTAGATATCATCAAGACAAACTTTCTGAGAAAGTTTCAACATGCTCAAGTAAAAAATGCGGCTTCCAGAGTGTTAACAAGCTTTTCTTTAAATTTGGCCTATTGACCTAGTTTTTGATCCGACATGATCTATATTCATAAGACAAACATTCTGACAAATGTTCAACATGTTCAAGCCAAAAATACGGCTTCCAGAGTGTTAACAAGATGTTCATTAAATTTGGCCTAGTGACCTAGTTTTTGACCCGACATGACCCAGTTTCAAACTGGGCCTAGATATAATCGAGACAAACTTTCTGACAAAGTGTCAACATGCTCAAGTTTAAAATATGCCTTCCAGAGTGTTAACAAGATGTTCCTTCAATTTAGCCTAGTGACCTAGTTTTTGACCCGACATGACCTATATTCAAACTTGGGCTAGATATCATAAGACAAACATTCTGACAAAGTTTCAACATGCTCAAGTCAAAAATGCGGCTTCCAGAGTGTTAACAAGATTTTCAATAAATTTGTAAACCAAACAATTAAAACAGCGTAGCCTAGTGAACTCCGTAAATCAACTCATAAAAAAAGCTTAGCCTAATTAGTTGGGGAACAGTTATTAAACACAATTTAAATGTATCTAAAGTTTTGTAACAACTGTGAAAGATGTACATATTTTGTATCTTGTTGTTTCTAAAATCAGTTTATACAATTTATTCAACCATATAGGCTGTTTTTTTCAAACATATTACAGAGTTTTTCTTTACAATAATATCTGTGGGTTTCTCCCTTTTTGATTACGTCACCCCATGGTACAAAATTAAAACCTATTCCATACTGACGCCGCGCTTCCACGCGGCGTCAATGAAAAAGAGAAATAGTTTTGAAATATGTTTACCAGAGCTCTGTTTCTTGCATTTTTAGATCACCTAGAGCCGAAGGCTCAATGTTAGCTATTCTGATCACTTTTTGTCCGTCGTCCGACGTCCGTCGTCCGCATGAGAGAGTACAACCCAACACCCTTATAAAGACACTTAAATATATATTTTTAAATTTTTATAACGGGTATCTCATTTGCATATTAATTTAATTCATTCCGTAAAAGGGGGTTAATTACGGAATGAATTGCATACTTGTGGGGTGCAGCCAATAAAAAAACATCAAAGGAAATAACCCCATGAGTTCGTCCGTCTGTCCGTCGTCCGTCGACCGTCGTCATTAACTTTTAGCTTTAAACATCATCTCCTCCTGAACCACAGAACAAATTGCATCCAAACTTCTCAGGAATGTTCCTTTGGTGGCCTTCTTTCAAAATTGTTCAAAGATTTAAATTACATTGAGAACTTTGGTTGCTGCGGCATCAGAAAGGGGGCAAAATGTCCGAACTTTAAAAATCTTCTCCTCTGAATTTGCATGTCAGATTCCAATATAGTTTGGTAGAAATGTTCCTTGGGTGACCCTCTACAAAGATTGTTCAAGGCATACTGTTTGGTTGAAACACATGGCAGTCAGGAAGCATCAGAAAAGGGGCAAAATCATCTCGTTAACTTTTAGCTTTAAACATCATCTCCTCCTAAACCACAGGACCAATTTCATTCAAACTTCACATGAATGTTCCTTTGGTGGCCCTCTTTCAAAATTGTTCAAAGATTTAAATTCCATTGAGAACTTTGGTTGCTGCGGCATCAGAAAGGGGGAAAAATGTCCAAACTTTAAAAATCGTCTTCTCTGAATCTGCATGTCAGATTCTAATATAGTTTAGTAGAAATGTTTCTTGGGTGACCCTCTACAAAGATTGTTCAAGGCATACTGTTTGGTTGAAAAACATGGCAGTCAGGAGGCATCAGAAAAGGGGCAAAATGACAAAATTTGGAAATTCCATTTTTTTTAAGTCCTTGTCTGATATTAAGAAAATTGAATAGGAATCTTACTTCAGTGATCCTCTACTTGATTTTTACAAGCCGTATTGATTGATTACAGAATCATAGCAACCTCGCGTCATCACAAAAGGGGTAAATTGAACTTTTAGCTACACATGACAACTCCTACCATTCCATTCGACCAATTTCAACGTTACTTCACAGGAATGTTCCTTTGATGGTCCTCTTTCAAAAAATTTCAAAGACTTACATTCTATGTAGAACTTTTGTTGCTGCGGCATCAGAAATTGAGAAAAATACCCAAACTTTAAAAACCTCCATCTCCATAATCCATTTGTCAGATTCCAAGATAATTTGGCAGAAATGTTCTTTGAGCGACTCTCTACAAAAACTGTTCAAGCCATATTGATTTCGTTGACAAACAGGGCAGCAAAGCCGCATCAGGAAAGGTGCAAAATGACAAAACTTTATAATTCCATTCTTATTAAAGTTCTTGTTAGCTTTCAAGATACAAATGGCTTTTACTGATAAACTATTTTTTTTACTGAGTGTCCACTCCTTGCAGTTTTATTTGAAGTCCTGATTAAATTTTCACAGATATTTGCAGTTAAATATTTGCTTCTAATTTACTATCATTCAGGTGATCGATTTAGGGCCATCTTGGCCCTCTTGTTTTAATATAAGTTTGAAAACGGCAGAAAAAGGTAGATCACTAGCAAAATAGCATGTGTACATTACATTTTTGCAGGTCAAACGCTATATACAAACCAACTTTAAAGTTGACACATTGAGAAATAAAAGTGAAAAGAGAAATAATTTCACAACCTGTCTACACACCAAGTTTAAAGGTGATGCATTTAAAAGTAAGAAAATGACTGGGTTAGGGTAGTAACTAACAAAATAGGCAGGCTAGAATTATTTATCTTGCGTTGTCATAAGATACAGGTGTTGCATGGATGAAGTCAATCCACACAACATAAACAAAGTTATGCAAACCGTGACGGACAAACAGACCACAGCGATGTGATTGCTAAGAGTTTAACGGACTAACCGTGCATATCCTACCATCCAACCATCGCATGTTAACGAGAACGCGATGGTAGGATAGTAGGATGATAGGATGGTAGGGTGGTAGGATAGTAGGATGCTAGGATGATAGGACAGTAGGATGGCGATGGTAGGACAGTAGGACAGTAGGATGGCAATATGTCCATCCTACTATCCTACCATCGCCATCCTACTATCCTATAATCGCCATCCTACTATCCTACTATCGTCATCTTACTGTCCTACTGTCCTACCATCGCCATCCTACCATCCTACCATCCTACCATCCTACTATCCTATCATCCTACTGTCTTACCATCCTACTATCTTACCATCGCACTTGTGATTTGATTCCCGCGGTATAAACGTGTGCTCTACGTCATACAGTGTGGTTGTGGATTTGTCGTATCTGATGCAGCAATCAATTTTACTTTTTATGTTATGTAACGGGATGGTTCGTCTTCACGTTAAAGTACATATTTAAAGAGTTTCCGAAATACCGTACATAATTTTGAAGTGCAAATACGTTTAGCTTATTTTTGGTATCGAATTTCTAACTGAACATCAAATAATGCACGATGTTTTTTTTATATTAAAAGCATTTTTACGTCATTGACGTGATAACGTATGACATTTATAAAAAAAAAGGCGAACATAAACCAGATCAGTAGATGTTAACAATTGACTACGTGTGACGTATGGCGTAGAGCACACCTTTATATCACAAGTGCGATGGTAGGATAGTAGGATGGTAGGACAGTAGGATGGCGATAGTAGGACAGTAGGATGGCGATGGTAGGATAGTAGGATGGACATATTGCCATCCTACTGTCCTACTATCACCATCCTACTGTCCTACTATTGCCATCCTACTGTCCTACTGTCCTACCATCGCCATCCTACTGTCCTACCATCCTAGCATCCTACTATCCTACCATCCTACCATCCTATCATCCTACTATCCTACCATCGCGTTCTCGTTAATATGCGATGGTAGGATGGTAGGATATGAACAAAACAGTATTCCGTAAAAAGCCATGTGTAAGGTAACTAGAAGTTACTTGAGGTTGCTGATCACCTGATTAACCAATGCCAATTATAAAAAGTGTCGAGGTGTTACGTAAAAAACTAGTTTAAAGATCCAGATTTCATAACAACACGCCTCACTACTCTCTGAATTGTTGCCATCTATAAATGCCTTAAGTGTCTGTTCTCCTAGTTTTGAAATCTCCGCGGAATCTCCCTTCCCGGTTATCTTCCACATCTTTTCGAGTTCGGCCTTGACCTTCATTATTTCCGGCGAGGCGTTGCCACCATCTTCAGGAGCACCAAACAGCGAAGACCTCAGAATCGAACTTTGCTGGTTATCTTTCTTTGTAAGAAGATTGTAGAGTGCCTTTTCCAGTGACCCAAATTTAAGATTTTCATCACGTTTCTGTTTTTCGTCCTGTTAGTAAAGATACATAAATAATTATTAATAGTAATGATTTGTATCCCATTCCCTAATACAAAACGTCCTTGCCTGCATTAGACAAAAACAGCGATTCCGTATTCGTGCATTATTCGAGACCAAGCATCGCGGAACAAAGTCTAACTGCGTGACGTCATATTAGAGTGACGATAGGTCAGGTACTTTTACATAGCTTAATACAGGTTTACAACCCAGAGGTGGGAAAAACATGATATATCTGGGATAAAGTTTTGTTGAAAAACGGTGTTAAACCACATTAAAGAAACAAACAATCAGACTTTCTTCAATGTTTAAATCCATCTATCAATTGCACAAGTTTCAAACTTTCAAGATTTCTTCTAAGACATTTTCGAAGCATAAGTTTACGAGGCGCACACAGACTCAACATATAAATGTGTACTGCAATATTAGAATTTAGTATTGTTCAAATAGTTAAAGACCGGATAGCTTAAACCCTTTCCAACATGTGCACGTATTATGATGCATCTGCAGAAGACGACATTTTAATACATTGTGGCAAAAGGACAAAATGCTCATTGTGAGGTGTTTTTTCCCGTTTACAACATTGTTTTCTTTTTTTTATTCAAATGATAAATTTAATTAGGTCAGATTTCCAAGCAAAGTCGTCTGTTGTTATTTTTTGTATTTTGAAAAGAGTTAACAGTTGTACTACCTTGATTGTGTCATGCGCTCCAACAAAAATTGCAATGATAATATTGAGAACGACAACGGTAAAGATTGACACGTATGCACAGATGTACACACGGGAAAACCACAATACCCTTTCAGTTCCACTCTTTTTATCTTCTACATTGGCGAACGTAGCAAATATCTCATCTCCATTACCGATTGAAAACATTGTTTCAATGGTAGTTGAAACAGTTGCGAACTGAAAAAGTTGAAGTACAAATAAGCGAAGTCACACAATAATCCACTTTCACAAACAATTTCTCCTTTTCGAACAAATTCCATCAATGCCGTCAATCAAGAAAATAGTCCTAATTTCTTTCATTTCTATAAAACAATTTTCTCAAGATGTTTATAAAGCTGAAGACCACATACATATCAACCACAATATTTAACGCAAAGCTCCATCCTCTCAGGTATTCAGTGCTTCCTAAACTCTATTTTGATTACGTTGTAAAGCTTTATTCTCTAAATGAAAAATAAATCGACATCTATTTTGAAAAAAAACCTTAAACGGAGACTTGAAATTGTCCAGGAGCTCTAGAAATCAATATGTAAACGTCAGGCGCTCGTGACGAATGGCATTATGTCGGACACGGATTCGAGAAGGATGAATTCACCCAACAATCCGCTCTCCTTATACATAAAACTGTTGTGTCTGTCGTTTAACTCTTGTCACGTTCACGTTTTTTTAAAATGATATGAGCCGTCCCACGAGAAAACCAACATTATGGCCTCTGCGTAATGTATCGACCCAGATCAGCCTGCGCAGTCCTTGCATACTGATCCGGGCCGACACATTCCGTCTCGGGTGGATAGAGGTATAGCGTAATGATTCCTGAAACAGAACAATTTATAGGAGGCGAAAGTGTCTATCTGGGTAAGCCTGCGCAGCATGCTTAGGCTGATCCGGGTCGATACTTTATGGAGAGTCCACAATGTTGGTTTTCTCGCCGGACGGCTCAATTATTGGCTAGGAACATCAAGATACAATGTTGAGTTGAGCAGCCAACAGTATAGGGCCATGCCAGACGACGCGGATGTACCGGATCAATAAATCATAAATCGGGGAATCACTCGAACATATCGATAACTCGAAGTAAAGTATGGCTCCCTTTAGACTTGGAGTTATCGCGAGTTGACTGTACATGCATATAGACTTCACATTTGCTGTACACAATGCGGTGCCGTCAGTAAGATAGCGACCTATCCAAAATGCACAACTGGTATGACCTAATGGACCTTCTAACATCTGTAGTTTGAGATCAATTTTCATACTCCTCCAGTCTGATCAGTATTTTGACTCTCTATTAAAAAGAAATGTTAATTGGACTTGAAGGCTAACTGTGCAGGTTCTGGTCTGAATGGCTATACACATGCTGATGTTAATATACACATGTCACAACTGTTCTATAACAAGTTTCCTTGCATAACAGCTCACGTGTTGTATTTACCTTGACATGATATGGTCCAAGAACAACATATCCGCAAAGGAAAAAACCGTAAAACAACACAGCGATGCCTATCAAATATGCCATCATTGGAACAATGGCTGCACTCAAAATCTTGAAAAGAATCTGAAATGAAAAGGGCATCGAACAATAAAAATGACTAGAAGACATTTAATTTTTTTTATCATATATTTAATGTCTTATATACTTAGCATAAATGAACAGCACATCATGCCAATAACTACTTGTATTACTTCAAATATAGCCTACCGTATAACAATACGAAAACATAAAACCGTACGTTTTAGAGGTTTCTGTTTCTTTTTTTAAGAACAGATATTGTTTGATTGGAAAGAATGACTCTTAATATTGAAGATATGTTAGTAAGATCTTAAACGAAGAGTAAGACTTCTTTTCAAAAATGGCTGATACAGATGTATTGTATTTGGGAAAGGGTTAGCCCTAGGCTTCATAACGCGAAACTAATTACGTTTTACTGGATAAAAAGTCTACAGAGCTTATCACCTTTATGCTTTTGGAAATGCCTTTGTCGGTCTTTGCCTTAATTATTTGCAGTGTAATTATTGCGACAGAAACAATAGATACGGTTAATCTAGAATGGTTTGTTTTGTAAATTTAAAATAATAATTTATTAAAATTAATCAGAATGTTCATTTATAATGGGACAATGTTTAAAACAATTACCAAATAGCAGATCATGAAGAGGATGAATTCATTAAACAAGATGTTGTTTTCTGTGAACAAGAAGCTGCTTAGCGGTTGACTGATTTAATGGTAATTTTTATTTATAATAATAATAATAATAATAATAATAATAATAGTAATGATAATAATATAATAAAAGAAACTTACAAAGAAGTTGTGGTGAACTTTGAAGATTTTCAGAATGTATAAACACGACAAAAATCCCCCAATACTCAGTTCTATCGCTGCTTTATCAAATTGAGACAAAATGGTTTCGCTGGTCTGAAATTATATCAAACAAGTAAGTTTTGGTGTTAATATTAAATTCGGATCAATCATATTTAATCTTTCCCGGGGACGGCATTTCGGATTGGTATGCTGTGATTTCTTTTATAAATCTAACATCTGGAATATTAGGTATTATGGTCTTATAGCGTAGCATGAGTTCAAGTTCAAGTTCTACATTTACATCACATCTTAAAATATAGATAATAAGCAATTGTAAACCAATACATATATTATCGATTAATTAAATGCCATTTGATTCATCAATATTTGTGAAAAGTGTAATAAATCTCAGTATAGGTAACATTAAATCTAGAATGGTTTGTTTTGTAAATTTAAAATAATAATTTATTAAGATTAATTAAAATGCAAATTTACAACCATATAATTAATATATCGGTGTAAATTGAATGTTATTGAGAAATCTTAATGAGAAACGTAATGGCTTCGGGCAAAACAGTCGTTACTATTTATTGTAACAAGATGTAGTTACAACCGACCATCTTACATGACGCCATCAGATGTAATAATATGTAGTTAAAACCGACCATTATACACAAGGCCAATCATATGTAACAATATGTAGAAACAACCGACAATTAAATCATCTGCTCGGTACTCGAGGAAACCCAACCTTAACTCAATGATTACACCTGTGTAAAAATAACTGACTTCACATTTGTACTGAGGATCTTTTCTTGAAACCTTCTCTGACTAATTGGCAACAAGTTAAGAGCCAGCTCAGTCTGCGCGGACGCGCTTGTTTGTCTCACTAATCTAGTCGCCAACGTCTTAAGGTTGGTGTTCACAGAGCACTACTTGATCATCGAAGACACCAATGGAAAGTAAATAACACATACCCAAGATGAAAATGCTATCATGCATGTGCCAGCTATGGTGAGACTGTCAGATATGATCATGAAGATATCCCAGATAAAAAACAAAACATATTTGACCCATTCCATAGCTGACAGATTTTTCTTCATGAGTCCAATGGTCATCTGAAATGTATCGCATAAGCCTTTCTCATTTGCAGCAGAGGACTCTTCAAAACATTGAGGCAATAGGAGGAATTACTCATGA
This sequence comes from Serripes groenlandicus, assembly GCA_031761405.1. Classification (NCBI taxonomy): domain Eukaryota; kingdom Metazoa; phylum Mollusca; class Bivalvia; order Cardiida; family Cardiidae; genus Serripes; species Serripes groenlandicus. Next base: position 124,745,131 of record JASEVX010000001.1, on the reverse strand, counting down.
TGAGCATTTTCTAAAATTGCCGCAATGTCTTCAACTTTATAAAATAATCATATTTTCAGTTAAAACTGTATGCCCTATTTCGGCCTAGATATTTCTGAGTCGTCTGTTGTAGATTTGTTGTATGTGAGATATGGTTAAATGAACATTGGACGTAACCCATTTCTAGTTTTAGATCAGAAAGAAGATCCTCATGTGTTTCCAGCAGTGAGCTTCAGTGTTCGTAAATGTAATACGACTGACTTTCATCTTTTGTGTTGACCTACATATTTTACTTACGAAATTTAATAAAGCTCGGCTGATAATGTTTTTCAAATCAAGTCTGGTTTCTTTGAAATTAATACAGATGCATGAAAACTAACATAGTACCATGTTATCAATAACTGTTAAACAACACATGTCTGCATACTCGTATAGAGAATGCAACGTCCAGATTGTTGTAAAATTTCGCAAACGTTTGATTGACAGATTAGCGAATAGCAAAATGAAAACAAATTAAACCTTTCACCTGTACGATGAATCTGCAGCAGACGGCTTTGCAAACACAAATTAGAACAAGATATCGGTGAAACCGATGGATGCTCCGCGGAGTGTGGCGAGGATACAGTAATGATGCTATAATATACTATATGTATAGCAACGTAAATGGACCTTATATACGTTAGTATAGTAAGAAAGGCGAATACAAAAGCGGAAATACTTATGCCATTTCCATTTATATGATACAATATATATAATGAGAGGTTGAATGATGGAGGATGACAATATTTTATGGTTAATGAATGAACGGTGAAATATCATCAAATCGGAACATGGTGATAATATGCACATCTCCTCTTGTTAGTCAAGCTTTCCATAAAGTTTCAATGAATCAAAGTCAGGAGCTGCTAATAAATAGCAAATCCTAGGGCAATTACTCTTGGAAAAAAAAATCATCGAACTTGAACATTGTGACACAATGCATAGCTCCTCCTGTTAGTGAAACTTTCCATACATTTACATTGAATTCAAGTCAGTAGTTGCTGAGAAATAGCCCTGACAAATTCCCTATGTCATATTATATAGAAATTAAAAGGGTAAATACTCATTGAACCGGAACATGGTGATAATATGCAAACCACTTCTAGTTAATTATGCTTCTCATTATTTTCATTTAATTCAAGTCTGCAGTTGCTGAGAAGTAGCCCGGGATTTTTTTCCCCATGTCATATTATAAAGAAATATAAAAAACAATAACTTTAGGAAAAATCGAACCAGAACATTCATATCTTCTCTCGTTAGTGAAGCTTTCAAAAAGTTTCATTGAATTCAAGCCAATAGTTGCCGAGAAGTAGCCCGGACAAAAGCAGGACGGAATTTTCCTATGGCATATTGTATATAGATTAAAAGGGCAATAACTCTTCTTTTTGAAGCTTCCCATAAAGTTGTATTGAATTCAAGTCAGCACTAGCTGAGAAATATCCGAAACAAAATGTTCCAATGTCATATTATATAGAAATTAAAAGGGTAATAACTCTGGTCAAAATCATCAAACCAGAACATGGTAATAACATGCACATCTTCTCTTGTTAGTAAAGCTTCCCAAAATGTGTCATTGAATTCATGCCAGTAGTTGTTGAGAAATAACCCGGACAAACTTTTCCTTTGTCATATTATATAGAAATTAAAGGGCAATAACTCTTGGAAAATCGAACCGGAAAATAGTAATATACACATATCCTCTTGTTTGTGAAGCTTTCCATAGAGTTTCTTTGAATTCAAGTCAGTAGTTACTGAGAAATAACCCGGACAACAGCGGGACGGACAATCGGACGGACGTACCCATGAAGTGTATTTGTGGGATTATTTCTTTTGTTTGAAATATTGTGGGTTGCAACCCACAAGTATGCTATTCATTCCGTAATTATTCCCCTTTTACGGAATGAATAGCATTAATATGCAAATGAGATACCCGTTATAAAACAAACAAAACAATTATACGAACGAACAGACAGACGAACGGACGGAAGGAAGGACGAAGCGGCGAATATATGCAAATCGGGGAGCATAAAAACAATATGGATAATCTTTATAAAAAAGAAATTAATGAATAGGATTGTTTGTATGAATACATTGTGGCAAAAGGTGGAATTGCTCATTTTTTCTTTTGCCAGAATGTTTTCAAAATTTGTTTGCTGCAAATGCTTCAAAATACGTATGCCAGTGGGAAAGGCATACACTGAGCAAATGTGCAGACTAGCTGGACAGGTCACAGTAACACTCATGTAAGACGTTTCTTGTTTTTATTAGTGTTTTATGTTTACTTCAGTAGTGTTTCATGTTATATCCCGAGGTGTCCTGGGTAATTGAATGTTTTACTCTCACACCGTTGGAACCACTATCCGTTTATCAACTATGCTTAACGTTTAGAAGGCAGTATTACAGAAGATTTGAACTTACGTTCCTTTTGATAATTAAAAAAATATGAAAGATTTTAAAAGGGCAATAAGTGCATACCTTTGTTACATTAGTAGATAGGTAAACAAAAATGGCTTACACATAATGCAATAACTCCGTATATCCCGGAACATACGCTGAATAGGATTGAAAGGGCGCAAATACTCAAAATAGCATATGCAATCTGAACTTTGAAGGCATTTTTCAAATCCTCATCTAAAAATAAAAAACAAAACTCATAAATATAATAGTTCATTGCATCAATTTGGAAAACTAATTGACCGCTGATAAGTGGATACATCATTTGATTCACTGCACCTGGAAATAGGTGGACGTGATATCTTCGTGAATTAAGTGACTTGAAAATAGGTGAGCATTATATCTTCGTGAATTACGTGATTGAAAACACGTAAATACATCATTCGAAATTGGGAAGGCACGATATCTACCATCGGCCGACACCCAGTGTTGTTCACGTCGTTACGCTCCATTCTGTCAACAACCGTTGGTGTCCGATGATGGATATATTCGTGAATGTTCATGGCTAAGGTAACAAAGTGAAACCGGATAATAGGAATATTCACGAAGAAAAAGAATAAGGAAAACCACTGTATCAGACGTTAATGTTGATTAGCCAAGTCACACGAACATCGACCATCGGGATGTTGCGGTAAACAATTATTTAGACAAGCATACGCATCCGTGCTGTCTGATCAACGGCTTCCATGTTGGTAATAGGGTAATATGTCGGTACTTTTTGTTGTCGCAGCAATCAAAGTTAGAAATATAATTTATTTGGTTCAACAATGTTGAAGGAGTACCTGCAAACGATAATTCCTGTGAAGTTTGGTGTTATTAGTTAGGTGGATTAGGAGAAGATGCCTTTTGAAGCTAAAAGTTATTTTGACCTCTATTCTGATGCCACCATGTTGCTATGTCTTTCAGCCAATCAATATGGCTTCTACCATGACTGCCATGGTTTTCAACTTCTCAAGATGGCTTGAACATTTGAGTGGATTAGGAGTACAAGTCACTTGAAGCACTGTTCATTTTCCCTCATTTCTGATGCCGCCAGATTGCTATGTCTTTCAGTCAATCAATATGTTAACTACAAATTGTGTAAAGGTTCACTAAGTGAACACTTTTACTTCTTTTCTTTCTAATGAACAATCACTTTCATAAGAATATATTTTCGCCTCTTTCCTGAACCCGCCTGGCTGCCATGTTTTTGAACCAATCAATATTGCTTTAACAGATATATAGAGGTTCACCCAAAGAACATTTCTATCAAATTAAGAGGAGGAGAATTTTAAAATTTTGCCATTTTAACCTATTTCTGATCCGGCAGCAATACAAGTTCTATATATAATTTGAATCTTTGAACAATGTGTTATACGGATCATCAAGGGAACATTCATCTGAAGTTTAGTTAATATCGTATTAGCATTTTCAGAGAAGATTATTTCACCGTTTGACGTACATCAGACAGTGAAAAATCGCAATATATCACATCAAGCATTCGTCTTGAAGTTGATATAAAATTAGTAAAATTAGTAAAAGTGTAACAATAAGGGTCAACTCTTAACTTTAAATGTTGAAGATATTGTATTTATCTAAAATTAATTGTGAATGTAAATGTCTGTGCCCCAAATGTCTATGTAGAAGTATGCATTAGTTATTAACTCTGTCCCACATCCAGAAGACTCATAACTGTATAACATTGTTGCTAAATTAGAAAATCCTGACAAGTAATTTCTCTTTTTGTCATAATGTTTTCTATTGTATACACTTATGACATGACCATTGATATTTTGGCTGAGTTGTTTTCACAGAAGTCTGCTGTAGTCTGATTTATGTGAGAAAATGCTTAATTATGCTACAATTTCTAAAGATTTTGCTTATTTTTCAGTTCATTTACTTCATGTGTGAACAGATTACAGCTATAATTGGATTTATTTCATAAGAGTCAATGAATAAAAAACAAAACACTTTCAGTTGAAGTGTTAATAACAATGATCTAATCTAGAGTTTCCTCTTTAATCAGTGATTATCTCAAGTTGCCCAATACTGCTGTCTACAATGAAATTGTGTTTATTCTTTACAATGACTAAATGTCAGATCAACATGAATACGCTCAGCAGCTATCTATCAAGTTTGTATTGTCCCTGCTTATGAA
>JASEVX010000001.1:124675522-124735522 GCA_031761405.1 Serripes groenlandicus | reverse complement strand
TGACCTTTGACCTGTAATTGCGACCTTCACATTGAACCAAAGTGGATATAACATGCGTTTTGTTAATCGTCTTAGTATGATAGAAATTTGTGGTGAGTTATTTCAAAATACTTTAAGAGGTTCAACATTTATTGAACGGACACGTAAAAGGCGCGCTCTGCATATCGTCTCAGTATGGTTAACATTTGTGGTAAGTTATTTCAAAATCCTTCAAACGATTTAAAAGTTGAACGGACAATAAATATAGTCATATGATCTTTGACCACTAATCACGACCTTGACTTTGAACCAAAGTGGCTGTAGTATGCGATCTGTACATAATCTTAGTATGGTTAACATTTATGGAGATTAATTTCAAAATCCTTCAAACGGTTCAAAAGTTATAAAACGGACATGAAGCATAGTCATTTTACCTGTAGTTGCGACCTTGACCTTGAATAATCAAAGTGGTTGTAATATGTGCTCTGCACATCGTCTCATAATGGTAAGTATTTGTTGAGAGTTATTGGAAAATACTTAAAGCGGTTCAAAAGTTATTAAGCGGAGACGAAATGTAGTCTCGTGACATCTGACCTCTAAGTGCGACGTTGACCTCGAACCAAAGTGAGTCTAAGATGCGCTCTTCACATCTTCTTAATTAAGGTGAACATGTTTAGCGATTTATTTCAAAAATCCTTCAAGCAAAAAAAAAATGAAGCGTACACAATTTGTGACAGATAGACACCCAGGGCAAAAACAATATGTCTCCCCCATTATATGGGGGAAGACATAATTAAACGTGTGAACATATTAATTTACCGTTGTAGTGATTCAGTTAGATTCATGACTTCAAATGCTTCTGTGATATTGTATTTATATGTAGTTTTGTTGGTCTTAGGGTCAACAGTTGACGTGAGGCATGTATCATTCCTTACTTGAATCTCTCTGTCTAAAAGAAAGAGAAATGTCAAATACAATTACACTGTCTGTAAACAAAAGACGCATTCAAATACAAACAAGTATTTAGCTCAAAGTGACTAACTGCAGATGTTTTGAAGTAAGTGAAAGTTATAACACAATGTAAATTTGCAACATAGACAAATAAGATGAAAATACTAGGTTGGTGCTCATGTACTGAAATACTAATGTCGCTATCTTACAATTCAATCATTTTCTCATACATCTTATACGAGGGTCGTTCAAACAGTATTGTGTATTGTGATTACGCGCAAGTTTCGTCGGTGTAAAAACAATCGAAGACCCATGGTATACACAATGTCATATACATGTATCCAATTGATATCCATTTTGTAGAGATTCTTTCCACCCCACTGTTGCAAAGTGGTTGGCAAGCGAATATCCAATGCAGTTATCTCGGTTGTCCTGTGCGAAAAGGTTTGCCGAAATGTCTTGTAAATATGGGTCTGGTTTGATTATGTTGTGCAGTCTGTTGAACATAGAGATCAGGTCGGTCGAAGACAGCAACGTTTGACATGTCAGTATTGGAGGGCAGAGAAATTCTACAAACTGATGCTAGATATCAAGCCCGTGATATTGCAACATTATTGGTATATAACTATCAATTATTCATTTATTTTTTAAGAAAATATTGAAAGTTAGGAATAGTTATCCTATGTGTTTGCCGCCATCTATTGAATGACGCCACACAATGGTTAATGTTGAAACTGCCAAAACGTTGCTGATAATATTCCCAGTATATGACATAAAGCTTAAAGCATATTTTGTCGCAGGTCAAGAAACATAGGTATAATAGTTTGACCTTTATTTTAAGGTGGGAACAAAATTACAGGCCGCAAGCGTGGCAAATACAATACTCTTCCTTAGAAAAGGAAAAGCACTACTTATACCAGCAAAAATAACCGAATTGCGCTTTTGTATTGAGATACAAAAACAATAAAACCATTATGGTCCAATATCGTTCACCTGATTTAATAGAAATTCAATACTTCTTTAAATAACTTTTATGAAGTACTATACTTGGCAAGTCTCATATGTGCATGATGCAGTATGATTTTAACCATATACATATACATATAAGGATAACGAGCCCCATCAATTAATGGCCACGGTTTTCAAGGGATAATGTAAATTCACTTAGTAGTCAAAGAACATTTGTCCCAAATTATTTACAAATCTGATCAGTTATTTGGGAGATTGAGTGGTGTACAGTTTTGTTCTTTCCATTGCCATGGCAAAAAGAGTTTACTTCAATTCTTTGAACTAATTTGAATGAAAATTCCCTAAGGAACATGCATGCTGTGTCTTTTTTTAAAAATGGTAAATTGGTTTAGGAAGATAAAATGTTAAGAGGTAAATGTGAACAGACGATTACGACGAGGGACACCGGGCTGTGAGTGACCACAGTAGCTCAGGTAATTTAAAAGATACTACGAAAGAAGTCGCTCAGTTACATGTTTCAAACATATTGGAGTGTTACATGACAATGCTCCAGCGCACACATCAAGCGTAGTACCATCAGTTTTAGTCGGAGAAAGTCACTGTGCTATCTATTTCCAAAATAGAAAATAAATCCTTTCATGTCGTTGATATATATCACGGCAAGTGATAGGTTCATCTGTTGATCAGTACTCCGAAGTATACTAAGGTAGACTAGAATCTTCCACTTATAACCTTGAGAAGTACTTAGGGTATGCAATGAAAAACTGCACGTTTCGATCAGGGTTTTGTTAAGGTTACAAACCGCAAGACACAATGCATTTTAAACATCCCACAAAACGTAATTTTAACCCTGTATAAATCTACCTCAAATGGGAACTATAAACTGATAATTTGAATATTCGTAATACAAAAACACGCACAAATACATAAAAACAAATGAAAATAGATTTTGATTTGATTTAAGAACCCGAGTGCATTTTGTTAATATTTACCTTTAATCACAAGTTTCGGGTGAAATTTAGGATCATCGAACCCCGGAAAGTCGAAATATGTCATTTTAATTTTCATGTCATCGTTGTGATCGCCATTATCATATAATTTGTAAAATCCTATGGCATCATTTTCTATATTATAATACTGAAATAAAGCATAATCATGTTGCTAAATAAATATGTGTCGCTATGGACAAAGACGTAATCGCATCAGCAATAAGGGAATGACATTTCATGTATTTAAGTTCTCGTATGATTTAAGATCAGTATTATGTCTTTGTTATGTATACATTATTGCCTTCTCATATATTTTAATTTTATGATAACGATTAATGGCTCCAAATAAAAATATATATTATATAAGTTTGTAAATAAACGAATGTTACAGAAAAATGTCCATTGAGAAACAATATAAGAAAACAGTTCATTCGATTTGTTCAGGGTGGTTGAATAACTGAATAGCGGACACACCAGATCCTGAGCAGACCGAAAACACACTTTCAAACGTTTTCTTGTATCGTTACTCCATGGCCATCGAAGGCTTACCGCTTCTACAGCATAGTTCAGCTCTTCAAGAAGATCCTTGATTTCATACATAGCAAAGTCACCTTGGGCTGCGGGATAGGGCAGAGTCTCCCTTGCTGTAAACATAAATGAGTCGCGTCTAGTGATTTGGGTCGCAATGTATCTACATAAAGTGATGATTCAGGCAAGTCCAATCATCCGCATAGTTTTTCCAGCATACCTGAAGAACAAGTCTGATAGGGTCACTATTGTGGTGACTTGGTGAACACTGGTGAAAAGTGTGCAGCTTGTAAAAACAATCTCTGGTCAACCAACCATCTTTTATTACCATACAAAGACGCACCCGTATACACCGAACCGTTTCACCTTGGTATATTTTGCAAACTTCCGGCTGTAGCTTGGAAACCCGAAGTCGGGGGTGAATGACGTAAAAAACCTTTTTGTAGCTCTTAAATACCTCTATGGGATAGTGTAATAAAATCGCTATCGAATGCTACCAATACAACGCTAGGGGCGATTGAAGTCAAACATGACTGTAAACATACCCTATCTTTGAAAGGCTACCAAAATCAAAAATCGTAACGGATAGATTTGTTCTAAATATCTGGAAGTATCTATAACTGAAGTTTCAACTCTCTACAATTAAAACTGTAGGAGAAGATAGAAAAATGATTAGGGTCCTTAAATCGCATTTATTTGCTAGCTGCATAGCAACGGCTATGTTTGAAAGGCTACCATTTGAAAACAAAGGCCTAAATCAAAAATCGTAACTGATACGTTTTTTTTTCTAAATATCTTGAAGTATCTATAACCGATTTTTCAGCTCTCCACATTTAACATTGGCATCCCTCAGAGTGAAGATGGATGAAAGTGTAAATGACAAAAAATGTTTTACAAACCATATTCTATAACATTTGAAAAATTCAGGTCAAGTTTGCAGAGTTCAAATTCAAGTCAACAATTAACTTCGTCTTTGCATATTTTTGCAAACTTCCGGCTCTAGCTAGGGGCGATTGAAGTCAAAAACGACTGTAAAAAGATACCCTGTCTTTGAAAGGCTACCATTTGGAAACAAAGGCCTTAATGGGATACGTTTTTCTAAATATCTCGAAATATCTATAACCAAAGTTTCAGCTCTCTTCACCCAAAACTGTAGGAGAAAATATAAAATTGTTGGGTTTTTTAAAACGCGGTATTTTTCTAGCTGCATAGCAACGTGTGGGTCGGTCCTTAGCGACGAAACTCAAACGCGCACACCCTGAGCCCCTATGGCACCTTTTCACCAAGTTTCATCGGAATCGGCCCGTCGGTTTGGGCCATGGAGCGTCGCTTTACAAATAAACGGAAAGACAGCCGGAAAAGCATGACAATAAGGGATATCTAGCGAATCCGAATATTATACAGTATAAGGTATTACCGCTATCCCAGTTTTTCAGCAGGAGATGACGTAAGGCCAAATGTCCCCGATTCACAACCGAGCTAAATGAACTCCTGTCACCAGCAAAATTAATCATCTGAAACATTGAAGAAAGTGATCATGATTATAGATTATTGACCCTGTACTGTGAAATCATCGTTGGACCGAGTTCTTGGGTTGACGTTGCCGAGCTTGCGAGGCTACGTTCGCCAAAGAACGAGGTCCAACGATGATTTCACAGTACAGTGTCAATAACCTTTTTATTGCATACTTTCATATTGTAAACTATTTAGTTTACACTGTGGATTTGTTTTTATATCAAAAGTTGAAAAATCTGCTTCGAAAATCGAAACAAACCGATTGTTTACATATGTTATCATTTTGTTCGAAAATGTCGTTTTGAAAAGTTTAATTATAACGGTGACGTATTTTATTTTAAATGACGTCATGCGTGTGCATAACCAACAATTTAGACGCGCGTTTTAGACTGTTATCATGTCAAAAACGTACTGTTAGCATGAGACAGTAAGAAGTTGTCCATGATCAATATATGAGAATTGAACATTACAAAGTCCCGTGAGGTTTAACAATGATATTTAGGTCAGCTATGTTTGTTTACATAACAAAAGTAGTCCCTAGCATGTTAATTATGCAGAATTTTCGCACGTCCTTATCTACGGTCATGATCGAAAAATCATGACCACTTTCTCCAATGTAAAGTGAACGGAACAATATGAAAGTATGCAATCATTTTGATCATGACCGCTGTCAAGGAGTGATCATGACCGTAGATAAGGACGTGCGAAAATATTGCATAATCAACATGCTAGGGACTACCTTTTTTTAAGTAAACAAATAAAGCTGACCTAAATATAATTTTTATACTTCACGCGACTTTGTAATGTTAGATTCTCATATACTGAGCATGTACATTTTCTTACTATCTCATGTTAAAAGTACGTTTTTGACCGGATAATAGTATACTGTTACATGACACGCGCGTCTAAAATGTTGATCACGCACGTGCATGACGTCATTTAAAACAATAACGTCACCGTTATAATTCAAACGCATTTGCAAAAAAAATACTACTTATGTAAACAAACAGTTTGTTTCTAATTCGGAAGCCGATTTATCAATTCTAGATAATAAATAAAAAAATTCCACAAAAAATAGCAAAAAAAAAAAAGCAAATACATGTAGTTTACAATATGAAAGTATAAAATAAAAAGGTTATTGACCCTGTACTGTGAAATCATCGTTGGACCTCGTTCTTTGGCGAACGTAGCCTCGCAAGCTCGGCAACGTCAGCCCAAGAACTCGGTCTAACGATGATTTCACAGTACAGGGTCAATAACCTATAGACACAGGTAATAATAGGCATCTGAAATGAGCGACCAATTTACTGCTTAACTAAATGTACCACTGTTATTAAAAGATATCAGAAACGCCCCGATTCACTACCGAGCTTAATATCCTCATGACATCAGCAAACTTAATCATTTGAAACAGAGGTCACTATATTTGTGGCATAGGTTATTCGGCGCATTTGGAATAATACCGATATATCCCTGTCATTAATAAATCATATGATACATGTATCAAATTTCTTCTAACATAGGTAGTAATGAGTGTCTGAAATAATGTGGAACCGATTCATTGCCGACTTAAATGTCTTCTGTTTTTAGCAACTGTAATCATCTGGAATTTATAGCAATAGCGACGTGGTAGAACGTTATCATTCGGACCTAGAGACATTCATTGCTTCCAGTGTAGCCGTTTGGCAGCTCACGCGGCTTGTTACGGTTCAGTTAATCAGTACGTCAACCAACACAGTTTCGAAAGTTAGACTTTACGAATCCAACCAATCAAATCACAGCTTCATAAAAGTTAACAGGTTAAAAATATACAGGTAGCGAACATTGACTTTAACACTTTTCTACACACATACGCATTTAGAGGCGTATGTAGCAGCCGTTTTATGCAAATATTGTGACAACAAGATAAATAGCTTATTATGAGCCAGTTATCTTAGTGCCACAATCTTTTCAACTCTATCTTTAAATTAAACTTTCATTTATGTCGAGTTTTCATAAATTTATAGTGTACAATAGTTAACGCTTTCCTACATATAGTCACAATCTTACGCATCTGAAGTAGACGACTTTTGAAAACATCGTGGCAAAGGAGAAATATCTCATCATGAGTAATTTATCATTTTGCCACAATCTTTCAACTTGATCATTTAAATATAATTTATGGACATTTGACATAGTTTTGCCAAGATGTTTTCAAAGTCGTCTGCTGCAAAATTTATGTTAACTAAGTGCACTACGGTATATCACCTGAATCGTTATCAGCGCTATCTTAGCAATTTGTACAAGCATGACCACACAGTACAATATGTGTATGTGAAACTTCCCGTTCTTCACCTTAATGGGTGCGTAACGGTGGAATCGTAACTTTCGTCGCAGTCTGTCTTCTTTCTTTTCTCGACTAACTCGAGCGGCTTCTTCTTCATCTTTTCCTAAGCAAAACAGAAAAAACACATTCGCAAAAATGAATGTTTTATTTTTAAATATAATCGAAAATACTGTGTCAAAAGGAGAAATTGCTCATTATGAACAATTTCTTATTTTGTCAGGATGTTTTCAAAAGTCGTCTGCTGCAGTGGCGTCAGACAATGAGAAAGGGTTAAGTACGATGCATTGACTAGTTTGGGATTTTCAAAATTCGATAATTAATTAATAAAGAGAGACATTTATGTTGTGGTGTACTATTGATAAAAGAAATACATTTAAGATGTAAGAATTGAATATACACAAAGTCGATTGTTGTACCGTTACAAAAGTAATACATACAAGATGTTTGAATTGAAAATATACGCACCATTTATAATCGAATACAGTAATACTTGTAAGATGTTTAGAATTGATTATAAAAAATTGATTGTTGTACCATTACTTTTAAAAATCAAAGCACTGAAAGTATTGGTGGGACGGTTGTGTTGGTATTCGTTAATTAAGGTCAGACAGAAGGTTGCATGTGTATGTACACGAGAGATGTTTGTCAAATATGAATGCCTTCCTTTACCAATGAGGTAAGTCATTTTGAAAAAAGCAGCTTAATTTTAGTATGCCCATGGGATTTTGAATTGACTATGTCAACAACTTTCAGAACAGATTCCATCATGACCACTGCCAACTTTGCAATGCTCGTGTGAAGGGTGGGGTTGATAATCACACTAGTGAAGTAGCCAGCATCTTATTGTAGATTTAAGTTTGAAATTATGCAGGATGTAACATAATTGATGATCATTAAAGGTAGAAAAAGACAATTGACTTTACATTCTTTGAAATAATTTATAAACACGAGGACCATTATGGTCCTATTTCGCTCACCTGTGTAAAAGAACTTAGATATTTATTTATTTATTTATTTGGGTTTTACGCCGCTTTCAACATTATTTAAGTTATATCACGGCGACAGTTCACTTATTCATGATCCCTGGGTACACAAACCAGTACAACTTGCAGGTTGTAATCACACCCTCTTAACTAGCAAGATCTGTGTAATAAACGGTCATTAATGTCTGATCCTAACCAATGAACCTTTTTCTGAAAACTTAAGCACAGAGGTCTTTTGCAGCGAAATTTTGAAGTGAAATCGGATTTTAGCCACATGTGAGAAGTCTTTTTAAGTATTTACTATACACATATAAGGAAAACAAGTTCTGACACCTGGCATCAATGTATTTCAATTGATCGGTGTACACATTTGAACAATCTTGGCAGGGAGCCACTCAATGAACACTATTTTAAAATCGGACAAGAACATTTTTAAAGGTCTGGTAATTTCCCGTTTTTTAATGCCGCAGCAACGAAAGTTCTACATGGTGTTCAATTCATTGAACACTAAAGAAAGAGAAAACACAAGGAGCATTCCTGGGAATTATTTTGAATTTGTTTCGTTGGTTTAGGAGGAGAAGTTGTTTGTAGGGAAATGTTAAGGGACTGACGGGCAGACGACGAAGATGCCAGACAGTGAGCGATCACAATAGCTCAACCCGCACTTCGTGTTTAGGTGTGCAGAAATATAACAATATGGATATATTTTTATACGATTTGATCCACATCGATGCATTATAACAAGAAGATTATGACGATTACTTCAGGTATAGGTATGCAAGCATTATTGTAATAAAGGAATAGTGAACTTTGGCATATTCCATTTAAAGATTAAACAAGAAGGGCGATATGGCCATAAATGGCTCACCTGAAACATACTTATGATTAAAAGTGACTAAGATTTCAACCGTAAGCGAACAATTACTAAGACTTATTTACATGATTATATGCCATAACATGTGACTTCTATAGATGATCCACACAAACACTCTGACAATTGTTATGACGATTGGCTATTACGAATATGTGATTTATTTCAGTGACCGAGTATTTTACCCCAATTATGCCAGTTTCTAACCTGACCTAGAAATCATTAATACAGACAAGGTTTTCTTTTGACTTCACTTTGTGACCTATTTTTTTACCCAAAATTACCCAGATTCGAACTTGAAAGAACATTCTCACCAATGTCCATTGAGTAGGTTCTAAATGTCACATTTATGGTAAACATACGGTTATTTTATGATTTGATTTGGTGACCTAGTTTTTATTCAAAGACGAATATTTGCAAAACCATAATCTTATTAACTGCATAATCATTTTTAGCCACGACCCAGTGATTCCTAAATCGACAAGTGTCACATACTGACAATAAACAATCAGACAACCAAGTTAAGATATCATAGTTCCAAGCATCGTCCGTTTTTTCGCCGCCACTAGTGTCGTTGATATTTTAATTCATTAGGGTAAGGTACTGACAATATCCCATAAGCTTTAGGGTCGTAGGGCAGAATGTTCTTCAATCATTGGGCTTAAGCTAATTTAAACTTAAGGTCACCGCAACATTGACCTAGTAAATTGATCATTTAACGATCACGAACAAACAACTAAGCCTTATATATAAAAAGGCAAAAGTTTGAACTGTCGCACATACGGTCTCCACACTTCTAGAGGTGACTATTGAGCCGAAAAATCACAATTGTGAAAATAATGATATTTCAGAAGGTACTATTGTAATAGTTTTACTACTTCACACTTAGTATTGCGATGCATTGCAATACTATAGCAGTTATTGTACTGTTCAAATATGTTTACTTAAGTCTAATTACAAGGATCTAAAAGTATTAAAAAGAGTACTGTATTGTTTATTTTTTATTTCCAAATTTAAAAAGAGCTACCTAGCTCGCTCTGAAAACTAAAACTCAAAATTATACTCATATATATATAAAAACAAAGAACTAGATAAGTCAACTATGGGGAAAACATCTGACTAGAACAATGATTAACTCTTTCTGTGTGGGAGACCCATGTAATAAAGGCTTTTTTGCAAACATTGTGTACAGTGTATACCTAGATCAGAAAAGTCCAGGAGGAGACCTCTGATCAAGGTCTACATGTTTTGGTTTTCTAATACTTTTTCTCCTTAAACATTAACAAACAAGTAAAACATAAAAATAGAACACTTTCACCTGACACATGTCGGGATGCCAGTTAAACTCTCTAATTCGAACAGAACGGGGACAAAATCGGGACTTTTCGGGAAATCCCAACTCCAGCTGGGCATGGCAACCGGCTGATACAATTTTGCGAAACAGGACCTCATGCAACACGAAGTCAGTTTGAGGCGCTTTCACCTGGCATGCATCAATCAACTCCATCTACCTCGAACAATAGGCACGCCAAAACGAGGGTGAGGGCCACTCTGTCGGCCCAACTCCGGCTGAGTTTTGCAGCCAGCTGCCATAAATCCGGGTGGAATCCGGCTAGCGTGACTCGGAGCCAGAGTGTGTCACTTTCACCTGACATATGTCAGGATGCCAGGTAAACTCTAATTCGAGTAATATACAGCCGGAGTTGGGCTGTAGACTTACCCAAAATGCCAACTTCATCCGAACATTGCAGCCAGCTGCCATAAATATGGGTGGAATCCGGCTAGTGCGACTCGGAGCCAGAGTGTGGCACTTTCACCTGACACATGTCGGGATGCCAATTAAACTCTCTAATTCGAACAGGACGGGGGCAAAGTTGAGACCTCCCCTGGCAGATTGACAGTTTTACAGTTAGGCATACATATAGAACGACATGGACATCCAAGTAGCGCGATCCTAGGTTGTTTTGGCATTTGATGGTAGCAGAATCTCTCATCCAACCATACCATTGTTTCGGCTTAGATCACTATATTCAGGAAAAAGACCAGGGCCCATTCGCATAATTTGCCATAACATACCGGTCTTACACGAGTATTACACTTTAGTGTAAATCAAATCGCGTTCAAAACCAAACCCTCTTGCAAATCTTCATAAAAACTTCAATTTCAAATATCCTGTGTCGGCTGTCTCCCCCTGTCTTGCTTACCATTCCATTTATCCATATATGTAGACATAAATTCAGATAGACATAAAACACATATACAGTATATAGAATATAAACTGTTTATATATATACATAATATATATATATACAGTCCTGGTTTTAACTTACAAGCTGCCCGACTGCGAAAGATGTTACCAGATTGTTATTCTCACAATCTAAGTGTTGATGATTTAGATAGCTTTAATGGCGTTTTTCATTTTAACGCAATGTCTTTTCTAAATACACGTACAGTTTTCCGAATTGTATTACTATCTTTGCGATAAACGTTTAGACAGCTATGACTGAAATGTTGTAGAAAGTGGGGATTATCATTTACACGCGCAATGTGTATTCTTAATATACACTTACAGTTTTCCAAATTGTATCACTGTCTATATGCGTTAAACATTTAGATAGCTATAACTTATGATACATCGAGGCTGCCCGATTTGTCTGAAGCAACTGTCTTGAGTTCAAATTTGCTTGTGCTACAATACCGGCTTAGTATATTGATTTGAAATTGTCACCTCTTAATTAGAGAATATTTATAAAACAAGTTTGTTTAGTAAGATTAAAGGATTTTTTCAACTTCAATTATTAACAAACAAGCTTGTTAACGTTCTTTAAATTTAAGCAAACTACATTATTATGTTAGATTGAAGGAATCAGTAAATATATAATCATGAACTATCGCTATATCTCTAAACTACAAGTTATATGACATAGATATCTTGAAAACATTGTTGAAAAGGAAGGCCGTGATCTTTTGATGTGATTGGTTTGGGACTACATACTATAAATTTTGAGATATCAAAATAACTTAACTTGAAATAGATAAAATTATATCTCTGTTCTACTACATGCTTTGCGTCAAATATTCGTCTTGTTCTTTTGTATGCGAATCCGACAGACATTTACTACATCATAATTTCTAAAAAGTTTTCCTTTTCGATAAATTGGCACACAGATGAAAGGAATGAATGAAGAAGCTACGAGTCAGTGACCATGTATTCATGCCCTGAAAGTATCGTGTACCACTCTCTGAACTTCTTGAGCGAAAATAAGTTATACAAGAGTTACTGCAAGATGCAGTAATTCAATGTTAGCGCGGGAATCAGCATGTTATAGCTTAAGAAATACTGTTTGATTCGAAAAACACGAAACCCGCTTTTAAATATATGATATAAATATATGATAACAATAGTTTTTTAATTAAATACGCAATACGAAAACAAAAATACATTTTCCCAAAGTGTTGACCTCGATCTCCCAAAATTATTGTAAACATTTGTCTGTGCATGCGCGTCCTTTTTCCCCTTAATATATTCTTAAAATTGCAAAATTTACCACAATAACTTGGCATTTATGAAAATATTCCCATTTTCCTGTTATTAAAACCCCGGTGGTTCCCAGCGACTCCACTATGGTATACTGTTTGTGTGACAAAGGGTCGAAATCAAGAGAAAAGAGGGAGAAATGTAACGGTAACGGGGTAAAGAGGTATAACTATAATTTCTACAGCCTTGCTGTGGAAGCCGGACTTTATAGCGACGTTGGTAGAGTGGTTGACCTTTTCGTAAAGTTAAGCAACGTTCATCACGGTTAGTGCCTGGATGGGTGACCCGCGATGGCTTTACGCCGGTACACGTTACACTGTGGTTTAAATTTAAATTTTAATTATAAATCAAAGCACCGAAAGTGCCTGTGGGGCGGTACCCATGGTACGAGTGGAAAAAGATGGTCAACTGTTCCACTTTTTGGATAGTTACAACACAAGTAACAACATTCCAATGAATGATTGATTGATTGATTGATTGGGGTTTAACGTCGTTTTTAACAATTTTTCAGTTATATCACGGCGGCCAGTTCACCTACTCATGCATTTCCTGGTTTTCTCACACCAGTACTCCACACAACAAACCTCCCAAGCAACTGGCTGTTATTCCACATAGCCCATTGGTGGAAGACGAATGACGCATGTCGCATTGACTTTTGTCAATCGTCGGAAAGAAAGTTGGCCGAGCCGGGATTCGAACTCACAATCCCTGGATTGACACGTCGCTACCGACTGAGCTACAGGGGCTCGGCAACACAATTCCAAATAATGTAAACAAAAAAGCAGGAGTGCATACAGTTCAAACATTTAGACAGGGTAAACCTTATTTCCAGAGATCTTTAATTAAACTCTTGAACGGTAGGTCTAGTTGAGATAACCAAACACATTTGTGATAGGTAATTTATCACATAGACAAACTCTACAGCAGATAAACTATATTGGTACATCTGTATTGAAAAGGGCCTCCTTAGATTGTACATGTAATGTGAGAGGTAAAACACTTTTGGATTTGTGTAAGTCAACATCGCTCAGTGTAGCTAACGGTAGACTCGGGGCCGACAAATATACAGGCTCCTTTACATATTTCTCTAAGCAATCAAGTAGTTACTCTAGAGTTTCTTCCCCTTATTACTATGTAAAGGGTCAGGCACAAACTAAATAATGGTGACTCCAATGGAATATCAGTTAATATCTAAATTATTTACTATTTTGTTGACCATCGGGATAATAATTCATTTATTTTATTAAAATAAGGTCATATATTGATTCCATGTTTTCATTTTATGATGCTTTGTTCTGTTCAGTCTATAACAAAAACTAAAGAAAAAATACAATCACAAATAGACAAAGAGGAAAACATTCATACCGACAACAGGGAAAAGGCAGAACTCCTTAACACATTTTTCGAGAGTGTCTTCACGAAAGAAAAAAATGAAATACCAGCCTTTGCTGACAGAACCGCTTATAGACTAGATACAGTAAAATTCACAGAATCTAGAACATTGATAAATCTATCGAAACTAAAAGAATCAAAATCTCCAGGATACGACTCCATGCACCCAAAAGTTATAAAAGAAACTGCAATACAAATAAAGACTCCGTTAACTAACTTATTCAACCAATCAATGAAAGTTTCCATTGTACCAACGGAATGGAAACGAGCAAATATAATGCCTATCCACAAAACAGGACCTAAGAACCTTGTATCTAATTACAGGCCAATAAGTTTAACATCAATTATAGGGAAGACAATGGAAGCAGATATTAGGGATGCAATTATGAACCACATGGAGTCAAATAACTTATTTACAAATCATCAACATGGATTCAGGAGTGGCAGATCATGTCAGACCCAACTCTTAGAAGTCATTGCAGATTGGACTTTCAACCTAGACGGAAAAAACAAAATGGATATCATATATCTAGACTTTCAAAAGGCATTTGACACTGTACCGCATAAACGGCTATTACAAAAACTAAAAGGATATGGAATATGCGGAAATCTACATAAATGGATAGAAAATGTCCTAAGTGGACGTGAACAAAGAGTAGTCCTTAACAATTCACACTCAATGTGGACGCCGGTAATTAGTGGTATCCCTCAAGGAAGCGTCTTAGGACCAATTTTATTCACAATCTACATAAACGACCTCCCGGATGTGGTAACCAACATAGCCAAACTATTTGCCGACGATACCAAAATATACTCGGTTGTTAACAACACCAAAGACAAAGATAACCTCCAGAAGGACTTGAACGAACTAGCAAAATGGTCAAATACATGGCTTTTAAAATTTAACAATAATAAGTGCAAACATCTCCATCTAGGACAAGATACAAACTACACCTATCACATGAGCGGCAACATAATAACAACAACTACAGAAGAAAAATACCTAGGTGTTATAGTGGACAACAAACTAAAATTCAGCCACTTCTAGAAAATGTTCAAAAAAGAGCTACAAAATTAATACCGTCACTCAAACACAAAGAATACCCACAGAGGCTAAAAGAACTTGGATTACCAACACTACAGTATAGGAGATTAAGAGCTGATATGGTGGAAACATACAAGATTTTAAACAACATCGACAAAGTAAATATTCATAAGTTATTCCACTTTCATCAGACTAATACAAGAGGTCACAACCAGTGAAGTTGTTCAAATGCCACTGTAGATTAAACATTCGAAAGTATTTCTTCTCACAACGAATTATAGTACCATGGAATAATCTGATCGATAGCGTCGTAAATGCAAAAAATGTAAATAATTTTAAGAACTTGCTAAACAAGTGCTGGAATGATCCAGTTTTTAAATTTGTGCCATATTATGGAGGACCGGAAGCGGCACAATTGAACACAATCCAAAATGGACCAGAGAGGCGGAAGCCTAATACGGTCTCGACCACAAGGTAAACAAGGTAAGGTAAGGTTGGAAGAAAATTATTTGTTATCGAGTAGAATAGTTTTCGGATAGATGAAAATGTATTTGAAATTCGGATACAAAGGATCTTATTACAAATAAATGTTTTTATCTTTATGGGATGTATATCATTTTTAAAAATGTTCAAATGTTTCCTTTATTATAAGTTTTAGTAGTCCCCGATTTAGGCAATATAGGCTCTATTTTGAACAATTTACTATAAAAGATTTAAATGTTTTAAAACTGTTTATTTGATTTCTCAAGTCAAATGATTTCTGAGTTTCTATTGTCAATTAGATCCAGATCCGCCTGCAAAGATAATGCTGATCAAGATCTAGACTGTTTACTTCACACATTCCAGCATAAAACAAATATGCAGAAGACGACTGAAAACATCTTGAAGATCTCTAGAAATGACAGTATCATTACTGTAAAAAGTTGAAAACATTGTGACAAAAGGAGAAATTGCCTTTCAAAAGTCGTCTGCTGCAGAGTAAACACAGATGTGCAATTTGATTTGCAATTATAATCAAAGACAAACGTGTATTCATTAAGTAAAGGTCAAACATGTATTCATTAAGTGAAGGTTTAATCTGTATGGAAAAGGGTTAAAATATGGTTAACTTAACCCTTTCCCACATACTGCAAATATGCAGTGGACGACTTGAAAACAGTTTGGCAAATATCTCTGTAAATGAAAATTTGATAATTGAATAGAGTTGACAACATTGTGACAAAAGGAGAATCATAAATAATTTCTCCATTTATCACATTGTTTTTAAAAGTTGACGGCTGCATATGCATCAGAATGTGTCTACAAGTAGGAAAGGATTAAAAGGAAAGCATTCTATAAATAGCAATATAACAGTCGGTTCAATTTGGCTGCTGTTTTTTTAAAAAATGTATTGTTTTGTTTACAGGGTGACAAAGTCTCCTATGCCCTATCAGAGTACTGCAAATAATACCGTATGACACTACCAGAATTAATATGCTAACAAGCTAGTGTAAGTAATATGTGAACAGTGTACATCTTGATAAGACTGTGTAGATGCACAGTCTAATCTAAATCTTTAATACTGTTCTCAAAAGCCAACTTATACATTTTGTAATGCACAGGCTCATATCATGTATAAAACATGTACAATAAAATATGTGGCACTCAGAAACATATATTTTTAAAAGTTAATGAATAGATTATGGAATTTCAATCTGCCTAAACTGAACACAAATAGAAAGTGAGGAAGCATGGAGTTAATGGTTCAAGCATTTACATGTATCCTGATAATATTTATTAATAATTTCTGACTGTGTACTAAACTAGAGTTATAGCATGTTTTATAGGATATGTGAAACAAGTTTAGATCCAGATCACATATGTGTATTCTGATCATGATCTGTATTGGTTGCTAATATATATATATATATATATATATTCAATTGAACAATAAAGATCCTTATTCGGATGAATGGACTAGTTGCAGTAATTCAGAGCCAGATGAGCCTATACACACACTTGTGTATGACATACATAGTATGCTCATGATCTACATTGTTCACCTTGTGAACAGAAATAATATGATAACTTTTTAAGCCAAAAGTTCAGATACTGAGCAGATTGCACATTTAGTTATGTCCATGCAGAACGTTATTTAAGTTGTTTCTATTCGTTCACAGCATATGTCCAAGAGGTAGGGACCGAGCCCCGGTAGCTCAGTCGGAAGAAAAATTGTTGAAAACGGCGTTAAACCCCAATCAATCAATCCAAGAGGTAGGGATGACCGGCAGATCATGTGGTGAAGCTGATGCCATTTTATACTACAACAAAGCTGACGTTGGGCTTCCTAGTATGAAAAAAGATATGAAGCAATATTGTCCTAATAATGTTACATGTCGGCGGAGAACAATAAATAGTTACCTTTGTTTTGAAACCGTTAAAACACCACATAACTGCTGTGCACACAAAACTTTGGAATTGATTGGGATTTCAATAATTTGGCTATGAAGTAGAATGTCTCACTTCACATAGTTAGAAAACATTTAAACCTTTCCCTCATTTAGACGCTCCCTGACAACTTTTGAAAACATTGTAACAAAAGATGAAACTGTTCATTATGAGTTATTTCTCCTTTTGCCACAATGTTTTAGCTTTCTTCAGTAATTAAACAAAACTAATTGTAGAAGGGGAAGGGTTAAAGAGAATAGTTGCTTATTTAGTATTTTAAGCTTATTTAAACAGAAACTGTGTTGATTTTGGTGTACGATTGAATTTAATTTCACCCAGTGATCTCAGAAACCTAGACTATATGTTCACCTTCAAGTGGCTACTATTGAAAAAATAGCCTAAGTGTCTTTGATCATGATTGAACACATTCAATCTTGCACTGAAATAAAACAAAAATATATTCTCATGCTTAAATTCAATTTAAATATCAAGATGATGTTTATTGAAAATAATGTGACACCATCATCTTTATGTCATTAAACAATTAGACCAGGCACAGCAATGTTGAGTATTTTTTAAAATACATATGAGATCCAACATCAAAAGCAGTGAAATTGTTATAAAATAAACTGATTGAAAAATACTATCATAATAATAATAAGACGGCTTCTTAATTTCAAAATTTGAAACTCTTTCAATGATACCAGTAATAATATTTTCAAAATTAACCCTTTCCCTTATATAGACACTTTCTGGTGCCTCTGCAGCAGACGGATTTTTTTAAAACATAGTGACAAAAGAAGCTTTTTCTCCGGATCTTTCGGAGGTTCCTTTACATAACTGTGGTCTGGTGTCACAACATATTAATAATTCATCACAAAGATGAAATGTCGAAGTAAATCACACAGGACATTATAATTTAATGCAAACAAACTTTGTTTTATAAAGTATCCGAAATAATTCAACTGTCCGAACACCACTCGTTTTCTAGTTTGTCAAAAACCAACGTCACATCTTCTTACAAAGAGCAATCATTACCCGTAAATATTTATTATAAGTCTATTATATTAATGACTAAAGGTATAAAACGATTTTATCCAGATGGTCGGTCATCTTATTAAGATAATTACATTCAAATTGTACATCGGATGTGTATATCATAGCAGGCCGCTATTCATTCGGTTGTGCCAGACTTACTATCATAGGAAGTCGGGAACCAGACTATCAAGTAGTACAATTGATTACCTTCAATTGAAAAAGCGTGATTTTAATAGTATCCATGAGTTCATTATAGGCGATTTCACAATGCTCAGTGATCACGCACCGATATCATTCACTCTCAACTGTCAAAACATGCCACATAACAAAACAACCCCAGTTAATTTAGTTAAATATTATAAATAGAATCCTCAGAAAAGAGAATCTTTCAGGCGTAGTATTATTTCAGAGTTGAGCAATTTAAACCACATAGTATATGATAGCGACCATGATGATGTAAATAGTGTAGAAAAAATGATAACTGATTTTTCAGAATGTATACAAAACGTTGCACAACCCTTTTTTCAGCGCACTTACCATACCAGTACTAAACAAACCAAGCATAAACAATGGTTTGACAGTGAGTGCATTGAGGCTCGACGAAATTACCAGAATGCCTTAAATTTATTTAACAATAATAAATCAACGGTAAGTAGGGTTTTATTGTGCAGCAGTAGATTAGAATATAAGAAAGTAATTCGTTTGAAAAAAAAGGAAATTTAAAATTAACCAATCGAAAGAGTTTTTTCCTTTATATTTTTCATATTCATGCTTTTTACTTACGTAAAAAAACAACCAAAGGATTTCTGGAAGTTCTTTAAAAGTAAATCAAAATCTGTAGTTACCGAAATACCTATGGATGAGTTTAAAAACCATTTTTCTGAGTTATTTGATTCTATCAAAAAGGTGCACATACATGAAGTAGAACATTTTGCTGAAAACCACGTTTTTGAAGCAAGCGAAAATACATTTCAATAACTCAATAAAACAAATAAAGTGTCGGAAGTGGAGTCGGCTATAAAGCGTTTAAATAAAAACAAGGCTCTTAGCCCAAGCGATAATTTGATGAATGAATACTTGATAGAGTCAATTGATATTATTTCAGGACATTTGACTGATATGTTTAACATTATATTTGATAGGGGTTACTTCCCAGAATCATGGTCTAAGGGTTATATTATCCCGATACATAAAAAGGGAGACAAAGCAGATGCAAACAATTACCGAGGGATAACTCTTATGAGTAATTTGGGTAAATTATTTACTAACGTTCTAAACGCGAGAGTTGATTCATGGTTCGAAGAAAGCAACTTTTTATCAGACTCGCAGTTCGGATTTCGAAAAAATTGTAGCACCAATGACGTAATATTTATATTATCAAATCTTGTAGAACATATACTTAATAACAAATTACGATTACCTTGCGCCTTTATAGATCTAAAAAAGACGTTCGATTCAGTAAATAGAAATGCCTTGTGGTATAAGTTATTTAATATGGGGATGGATGGAAAGATTCTCAGAATCTTCAGGTCTATGTATGTCTCAGTTAAATCCTGCGTGGAACTATGCAATTCATTTTCAGATTTTTTCGATATTTCGATTGGACTCATCCAAGGCCAAACGAGCTCTCCTGCACTTTTTTGCTCTCTTCCTAGAGGACCTCGATTTTTTTTTACAAGATTCCGATAAATGCGGTTTAACATTAAATGAAATTTGTTTGATTATAATAATGTTTGCAGATGATATGGTAATTATTGGTAACTCCCAAGAAGACCTACAACATAGGTTAAATCTGTTATATGAATATTGTTAAAATGGGGACTCGAGGACTTGTCATTGACAAGACTGAAATTATTGGTTTTTAGAAAAAGGGGTAAAATATTACCAAATGAAAAATGGTTTTATAACAATGAAGTTGAATTAGTCGATAACTTTAACCATTTAGGAGTGGTTTTTAATTATACAGGTACTTTTGCACTAAATAATCAATACATGGTAGGTAAATCACTTAAAGCTATGCATGTTTTAGTAAGCAATATATTTAAACACAATGTTAATCCAAAAGTCTCGCTGCAACTTTTTGACGCATTTGTAAATCCAATTTTGAATTATGGGAATCAAACATGGGGTTTCACCACGTCCAAAGAGTTAGAACGAATCCATTTGAAATTTTGCAAAACAATGTTAGGAGTTAAACAATCAACTTGTAATACAGCTGTATATGGGGAGTTGGGTCGTTACCCAGTATTTATAAATAGGCGCATAATGATAATCAAATATTGGATACAACTTCTACAAACAAAAAATATCTTATTAAAAACAATGTATGATGTAATGTTAAAAGATCTTATCTTAGGTAAGATAAACTGGTTATCAAAGGTTAAACAGATGCTTCAACAAAACGAATTTTTATATATATGGGAACATCCTAACTTAGTTAATCATAAGCATTTTGCTCACATATTTAAATAAAGATTGTTTGAGGAATTTACACAAACATGGACGTCTAATTTGGCATCTAATAGTATTTTATCTTATTTATACATTCATATAAAATCAGAATTCAGAATAGAAAACTATTTGAATACAGTAACGTTTAGGAAATACAGAAATTATTTTACAAAATTTACGCACCTCTTCTCATAATTTACGCATAGAAACCGGTAGACACGGGCGAGTAAGAATTCCGAGAAATGAGAGAGTGTGTATTCACTGTAATTTACAAACTATCGACGACGAATACCACTTTATTATCGAATGCCTTTGTCACCAGAATCTTCGAGAAATATACATTGAACGTTACTATTACGTCAAGCCAAGCATGCACAAGTTTATACATCTAATGAAAATTGAAAATCACGCCACATTATTAATGCTATGTAAATTAATAAAATATGCTTTTGAAGAACGAAATAGTCACATTCCTCCATGAGGTTTTACACGATTATATAAACAGGAAAATATTTTCACTAAATCAATTTTTTTCCATATTTTCTCGATTAACATTCTATAGAATCCTTTTGTAGTATATATGTCACGATATGAAATTTAAATTGAATTTGTATTTGTAGTTGTATATGCAATTGAATTTGTATTTGTATTTGTAACAATGATGTACTTATTTTGTACAAGTTGAAAAATAAAGTATCTATCTGTCTATCTATCATGTATTAATGAAACTAAAAGTATTGACGTGTGAGGAAAACATTGAGGAAACTGTCGAAATTGATCATATCGTCCGTCTGTTGAAGATTAGACAACATGTGTCGGTAGTGTAGAAAGGGTAAAATAGTACCTGTAGCAAAGCTATTTATTATCTAGAGTATCTAAAGAATCAACTTAATCTCAACACTCTTAGTAAAGAGTCACTCAAGGAACATTTGAGAGAAATGAGGTATCTAGAGTGTTTACAAGATTGTTCTCAATATTGGCCTAGTGACCTAGTTTTTGAGCAGACCAAATTCGAACTTAGCCAAGATATTATCAAGATAAACATTCTGGTAAAGTTTTATCATGCTAAAGTTAAAAACATGGCTTCCAGAGCATTAACAAGATTCCCCTTAAAACAAGATTGTCCTACAACCTGGCAAAGTGACCTAATTTTTGACCAAACATTACCCATATTCGAACTAAATATAATAAATACAATAATTCTGACAAAGTTCCAGCATGCTCAAGCTAAAAGTGCAGCTTCCAGAGTCTTAACAAGAGTTTCCTTCAACTTGGCTTAGTGCCCTAGCGTTTGACCAAACTCTGCAGCATTATTAAACTACTAAAGCCATAGTTAAAAAACAGTAATTGCTCTGAATGAGCTACTTATCCTTTTCTAAAAATGCTTTATAAAAATCTGAAGTTAGATTTTGTCAGCATTTTTCCTTTATATTTTTCATATTCATGCTTTTAATGCGTTCCCAAATACATACTCATCAGCAAATCTCTTTAATAAACATCACAGCAAAATGTACACTGCTCATTAGGAAATTTATACCTTTGCCATGATGTTTTCAAAGTTGTTTGCTGTAGATTGGTTAAATGTTGATCAAGTCTAAAAAAAAAAAGTGAAAATGTGTTGCCTGTGATATTGTTTCCGTTCAAATATTTCTTCCAATCCTTGAAGTTTGCAAAAAATTCAACTGGACAAAAATGTACAGTTGTGTTTCAAATTTCAAACTTTTCATCCAAATACTATGTTCAACAATTGAAATATTCGGGACATATTTTGTCCATGTAAATTCTGTTGCATGATAAGTACATATCAACTTGACTTAAGGTAATTATACATAGAAAAAACATAGTAGACTGACCTTTGAGTATATGTATGCTGTAGTTAAATTTAAAAAGAATATCATTATGCAGCAGAAAATCTTTAAAACTTTATGTCAGAAGTTAAACCTTATAATGTGCTTTTTCCGTTTGTTTATTTATTTATTATTTTACGCCGCTTTTAACATTATTTCAGTTATATACTAAGCTAGAAAATGTGCCTTGCCCAAGGGCACTCCACCATGACCGTAGTGCCGCGACTTGGTTTTTCTTTTGTGATCAATAATTTCATTGTAAAATTACTTCTTAATATGTGCCAGTACTCTCAGGAATCTAGACAGAGAAAGCTTTGATCAGATTTAAATAGTTATAATATTTCGATCTCCCTTTTCCCTCAAATAGACACTTTCTGACGCTTCTGCAGTAGACGGCTTTTTGAAAACATGGCAACACAAGAAGAAATTGCTCCATACGAGCAATTTCTCCTTTTGTCACAATTAAGTTTTACTAATGTCTCTTACTGTTGACACATGCTAGTAAAAATGATTCATGTAACTTACAGTTTTACTTTTATATTTTACATCTTGAGTCATTTGACTAAACACATGATCTGCCTGATCAAAATGATCAACAGGTTCCCCCCGTGGTGACACAATATGTAGTTAAAAATGATCTACTTAATGTAAGTTATTATCAGTGTCTTGTTCATAGTAATTAGTCTATTACACAGTCATCTTCCTGTATTATAGTAAACAAAAACAAATCACATTATGCATTTTAGATTCGTATTTGTGTCGTTTACATCGAGCCTTGTTGTTTTTTCTTCCATTCCGTTATTGTTTTACGAGTTGCCTTTACAGAATAAACACTTCCATTCAGAATACTTGTCACGATAGATTCGCTGCTGTTATCAGCTTTCTAGAATGTAATGAACGTCGGTTTTTGTTTGTTTTCTACATGTTTAATTGCGTCCAGGATTTGCCATTTGTCTTTTATTTCTCTGATTTAACTAAAAACGATTGAAAACGAAACCAGAAATAACAGGTTCTTTTTAAAAAACTGGTTCCTTTCCTTAATTCTAACGATTATGCATGCGCAAACGAGGCTGGTCGCCATTACTAGACTGCATCTCCGCATCTGTATTGACCTATATATTCAGAACGGATAACAGCTGCTGTGTATGTAATATGTAGCATAGTAAAAACAATGATTACGATACGCGGTCAATTTAATTCGATGTAAATTATATACGCAACCCAAATTTTAAAAATTGCTTTATTCATATTTTTTTTTCTTTTTAATACGCATCATTTTAAACAAATTGCTTAATTTGTCAAGTCTCTAGCGTTTTTACTCAAATTACCCTGCTTATCTGTAGCCCTGTGGGAGAACATTATAAATCGCAGAGTTGTCGTTCCTAACACTCACGAGTCGATATGTTAGAAAGTTTTAGTTTGGGGGTTATTGTAAATTGTTGACATCGAAGTAGGCATTATTGTTAATAAAACAAACTATTCATTTACTCACTTCGGATCAACAAGAAAATTATAAGATAAAGCAAAATGAAGACATACACGTTTCATTCATAAAAATAATATGATGAATCGTAAAAGTAAACAACGTTCTGATTGGCTAATGAAAATACTATCAGAGTTCAGAATGAGTAGAATTTATATTAAAAAACAATCTAAATACGATATGGAGTTGTGTTAGTTATAAAACGAACGGCGCTTTTTAAGTATGTTTTTTAAATCTTCAAAAACATCTTCAAAATAAGTTATGATCAACAAACTAATAGAAAATTGAAAGACTGTACATAGAGTTTGTGGGTCTACCGATATACTAATCTTTGACACAATTACTTCCCTTAAGTATGCGCATCTGCTATCTGGGTAGTTCCCGTTTAGTACTGGTTTACAATGGATTTTAGCCGTGATTCTTTATACTATTAACACAGAGACATGTCGTATCAAAATCAAATGAAGGACTCTGCTTCACAATGTGAAAAATATTGACAATCCAATTATAATACCAAAGCAAATTTAAAATCCTGTGTAATTTACATTTTCTGGTTACTAAAAACAATATAATGGAGGCATAATTGCCTTGCCCTGCCTTGCCTTGCCGGAGTTGGGATTTCCAGACTTTGCAAAAGTCCTGTTCGAATTGGAGAATTTAACTGGCAAACTTAGGCCATACTCTGGTTCCGAGTCGCACTAGCCGGATTCCACCCGGATTTATCGCAGCCGTCTGCAAAACCGAGCCGAAGTTGGGCTGACAGAGGGGCTCCCACCCTCGTTTCGGCGTGCCTATTATTCGAGATGGATGGATTGGACGGTTGATTGATGCATGCCAGGTGAAAGCACCTCAAACTGACTTCTAGTTGCATGAGACCCTGTTTCGCCAAGTTGCGTCAGCCGGATGCCATGCACAGCCGCAGTTGGGATTTCCCGACAAAGTCCCGACTTTGCACCCGTCCTGTTCGAATTAGAGAGCTTAACTGGCATCGTGACATGTGTCAGGTGAAAGTGCCTCAATCTGACTCCGAGTCACACTAGCCGGATTCCACCCCGATTTATCGCAGCTGGCTGCAATGTTCAGATGAAGTTGGCATTTTGGCCAAGTCTACAGCCTAACTCCGGCTGTATATTGCTCGATATTAGATAATTTAACTGGCATCCTGACATATGTCATCTGAAAGTGAAACACTCTGGCTCCTACACACGCTAGCTGTATTTCCTCGGATTCATCGCAGCCGGCTGCAAAACACAGCCAGAGTTGGCCCGACAGAGTGGCTCCCACCCTCGTTTTGGCGTGCCTATTATTCGAGATAGATGGATTGGACGGTTGATTGATGCATGCCAGGTGAAAGCGCCTCAGACTAACTTCCTGTTGCATGAGGTCCTGTTTCGCCAAGTTGCGTCAGCCGGTTGCCACACACAGCCGGAGTTGGAATTTCCCGACAAAGTCCCGACTTTGTACCCGTCCTGTTCGAATTTGAGAGCTTACCCGGCATCGTGACATGTGTCAGGTGAAAGTGCCACACTTTGGCTCCGGGTCGTACTAGCCGAATTCCACCCGGATGTATCGTAGCTGGCTGCAATGTTCCGATGAAGTTTCATCAAGTCTACAGCCCAACTGTATATTGCTCTAATTAGAGAGTTTAACTAGCATCCTTACATACGCCAGGTGAAAGTGACACTCTCTGGCTCCCAGTCACGCTAGCCGAATTCCACCCGGATGTATGGCAGCCCAGTTGGGCCAACAGACCCTCTTCAGCCGGCTGCCATGCCCAGCCGGAGTAGCCGGATTCCGCTTGTTTCGGCTGGATAATACAGCTTCTGTAACCGAAATTCCCTCTGTTCCGGCTGGTTAATACAGCCGACGTTCCGCCTGTTCCGGCTGGTTAATACAGACGGAGTTGTTGGAGTTCCGGCTGTTCCAGATGGTTAAAACAGTCAGAGTTCCGACTGTTCCGGCTGGTTGATACAGTCGGAGTAGCCGGGGTTCCGGCTGTTCCGGCTACTCCGGCTAACTTCACGCACATTATATTATGTGCGTTTATTGATTATCAGATGGCTTTTGATACAGTGATAACATATTCCTTATGGATTATACTCGTACTATGCTAAAATATATTTATAACAATTATAAAGCATGTGTGAACTTGGCGTCTATATCGGAGCTTTTTGGTGATACATGTAGATAGATATAAAGATAGATTGTATTCAGGAAAAATGGCAAGTTTGCCCAACATACCACATACATATAAAACTTTAGTTTTAACCAAGTCAAATAGCAGACTAATGGTAAAAAATGGGAAATCATATAAATACTTGGAAATAATCTAGAAAATTTATATTTCCCCTCCCCCCTTTCTGTATGAATGACATGAATAAGTGAACTGTCGCCGTGATATAACTAAAATAATGTTGAAAACGGGATAAAACACAAATAAAACAAACAAATAAATGTATAAATGACAAACAGAAGTAATTTAAGAGTAGAAAAAACTTAAAAATCAATCAAAAATCGTTAAACAACTAAGATCTGTATTTTTGAAAATAGAAAAAGTAAACATAATTTTAAAAGGTCTCTTAATGAAGAATATATTGAGATAGTTGATATTTTCAAGTTTATTTGGGTGTCCTTTTACCAAACAAGATCAATAGAAACATGCTCTTAACGTTTTATCTCATCAGGCACTCAGAGCCTATAATTGAATTTTAACGCTTTTCTATCGTATAAAGTTAGATGTTAAAAAACATTATCTTTGTTTGACTCAATGGTAGCTCCAATTCTTTTGTACTGGTCTGACTATAAAAAAATCGATAAACTCCATAACAGATTCTGTAAGACCAATCTTGGTGTTCGTCAACAAACACATAATATGGCCGTATACGTTGAGCTGGTTTGTTACCCATTATACGTTATATGTAAGGAAATGGTACTAAGATACTGGTTAAAGAGTATGAACAATGACAACTCTATTATGTATAATATATATATTGAACAATGCAATAGTAACAATGAAAAATGTTGGGCTATGAGAGAAAATTCCATATGAGACGATCTTGGATTTGGTATTGTTTAGAATCAGTTTAACAAAACTGTTTTGAAAAATACATTGATGTTATCCAGTATGATTCTCTAAGAAAACAATTAACTTCATTCAGATTATGTTCGCATCCATTACATATTGAAATGGGGAGATATTCTGATATTGAGAGATGTTATCGTATTTGTAATATATGTAATAGTAACCAAGTGGTATCGGTATATGATTGATGGGACGGTTGTCGACAGGCATCCGTTCCGGAGTCAACAAACTACACAATTAATAAACGTTTTTTTTTATAGTTACTAAGTTCCCAATAACACAGGTAGCACCGCCGAAACAAATAGTTCTAAGAGTTATTTTCACAACAAACAGATGATGTGACCTACAGCGAGTGAGCAAACTACGCTTCACTTTCCCAAATGTTAAATCAAACCACAGGAAGCACTGTTGGGAGTATTCATCACATCCTTCTTGTTTTAATGCATCGATTTGGATCAAATCGTATATAGAGATCTTCATATTGTCATAGTTTAGCTCACCTGTGCACGAACTTCGGGTTGAGATGTTGTGATCACTCACTTTCTGTCATCGCCGTTGTCTGTCCGTCAGACCTTAACATTAACCTACAAACAACTTCTCCTCCTAAGCCAACGAATTCCATTCAAAATATGTGTTCAATAAATTGAACTTCATGTAGAATTTTGGTTGCTGCGGTATTAAAAAGAAGGAAAATTGCCAGAAATGTAAAAATCTTTATGTCTGAAAGTAGAAGGCCGATTTGAAAATAGTGTTCCTTGAGTGACTCCCTACCAAAATTGTTCAAATTATACTGATCAATTGAAAAACATTGCCGCCGGTGGTGTATAGTGAAAACTTAAAAAAGTTTATTGACCTAAGGTATATATCCGATTTAAAAATTATTTAGCAAATGAGTCCCTTGGTTGACCCTCTACAAAGATCAGGGCTCACACTGTCATTAGCTATTTGAGCCCATTGGCTAAATGTTACTCAAAAAAAAAAATGCATTTTGCTTAAATCCAATTTCACTCCAAATTTCGCTGGAAAGGACTTCTGCGCTTTAGTTAACAGAAACATGTTCATCATTAAGGATCAGACATTAATGACCGTTTATTACACAGATCTTGCTTTCTTCAGGTTGAGTGTCACAGGGATTAGAGGGTCACTTATCATAATTGTATCTTAAAGATTATTAAACGTAGAAAAATGTCAATTTGAGCAATTATATATATACTGCTTTTAAAGTTATTAGGGGCTTGATTTCCTTATAAGTACATGGTCAACTATATAAGTTTTGTCACATATGTGAGCGATATAGGACCATAATGGTCCTCGTGTTTATTAATTATTTCAAAGAAATCTATTTTAATTCTTTTTTTCTACCTCTTATGACCATCAATTATATGTACATCCTGCAGATTTTCACACTTAAATCTACAATAACATGCTGGCAACTTCCCTGTTATGAATTGTTGTCAATATGCTTTCTAGTAATCAGAAGAAATGATATTTAAAATTGCCAAATATTTACGAGATGCATTTAATCTTCGTAACGAAAATACACTGAATGTTATTACAACATGATATACTGTCAGGTTGTTATACATGATCATGAAATGAGTTTTCGATCTTATCAAAATGTGTGTAAGTATATTCTGTTTGTATGTGTTGTTGTTTCTTTTGCCATATTTGTTCATTGTTACAATCTGTATTGGCTAAAGGCGTGTAACTATTGATTTTGCCGAACTAAAATGAATTGAATTAAATTAAGTTTTTTTTTTTTATAAACTTTCAAACGCTGACTTAAATAAATGCATTGATTGGCTTTTGCGACGTAAATAGTACCGTTTCCGATGCCCAGTTCGACTTTAAGAAAAACAGATCAACCGTTGATGCCATGTTTTCATTACTTAATTTAGTGCAACCACTTCTTAAATATTAGTAAACGCTTCTATGTAGCCTTTTTTAAATTTTAAAATGGGTTTTGAAGTATATATAGAGATGCGTTATGATTTGAATCATAAATCCGGCATAATATGTACTCGAAAGTCAAATCATGTGTTAAAAATTGTAATGTCTTTTCTGACATCTTCGACCATGCGATCGGTTTACGACAAGGCAAACTCACATCTAGTATCTTTGTTCGTAGATGACTTAGAAAGGCAATTACAAGACAATGTAGATAGTGGGGTCCCATTTGATTTCAAGTTTCAATTCTTTTGTTGCTTTTTGCCGACGATATGGCTATTCTTGCGAAGTAACCGACCGAGCTTAAGGATAATCTCAACAAGTTATACGATTATTGTACCACTTGGGGATTAGAAGTTAATGTTTATGTTTTTTAGGAAAGGAGGGGAATTAAAACCAAACGAGGTCTGGATGTACAATAATAGAGTAGTTGAGGTAGTAGACGACTTCAACTACATAGGAATTGTGTTTCATTATACAGGTACATTTGCAAATAATATAGAATATATTGTCGGTAAATCATTAAAAGCTTTGCACTGTTTGTTAAAAAAGATGTCGTAAATATTCGTTGCAAACTTAATCTTTATGACAATTATTGAATGTTTTATCAGGTCAATTTTATGTTACGGGTCGGAAGAAAGTGGCTTCTCCTAATCTAAAGAAGAAGAACGTATAAACTTGAAACATTGTAAACGCATTTTAAAAGTTAAGTCGTATACTTGTATTTAAAAATTGGGTGAGTAACACAAAGGAATTGCTAGATGAGTATGACCTTTTGTTTTATGTTTGCTAAATCCGATCCAGTTTATCTAAAATTCTTACATAATATTTTAAAAACATGTTTTGTGGACTGTTTTATTCAGGACTGGCAAAGGACTGTTAAGAAAAGCTCCTCACCAAAAGAATATGCCTTGATTAAAACGAACTTTTGTTATGAGCCGTATTAAGATATTTTACATGTAAATATTTGAGTTAATATGACGCGACTAAGACTTTCTGCACATAATCTCAGAGTTGTAACAGGCAGATGCTCGGAATATAGGTGCCCTGCCATGTAAGATACTATCAATGTTGTAACACAAACGATATTGAAGATGTTTACCATCTCCTTTTGTCATGTCCTGCATACATTGACGCAAGAGAGAAACACATTAAACCTTATTTTTGTAAACATCATTCTATGCAAAAATGTATTGAATTGCTCAACTCAGAATACCACAATTGTTTAAAAAATACAGTCATTTTTGTTAAAATCGCTATAGAAAGTAGATAACGTGGCTCAAGTCTAGTATGATACTAATAACAGTCCGACTTTTGTTTTAATGCTTTTGTATAAACTAGCAATCCACTTATTCTTTACTAAAAAGCATTCAGTGGAACAACGCAGGTCCCTTATTACGTTGAGTGGTTGAACACTTTGACAAGGTCGACTAGACTATGTCGATTAAGTTATCATTCATTATTTTAACGAAAACCAGCAATGCGCAAACTTTGTAAACATAACAATTTAATTCACTCATTATTTCCAACCTTTTAACCTACAAAGACCATATTTGCTGAAGATCCGTATGTCAAAATGTAGACCATGTAAATTTGTCAAATGTTGACTGTGTCGACCATGACGACCTATTCAACACTGTCGACCATTTAAACTATGTCGATATGTCAATCCGACAATTAATTAAACAAATACATTATTTTGCAACGTGTCTGTTGTATAATGTTTGTATATGTCAACATAATCGTTCTGTTCTGTTCTGTTTTATTGTGTAAGTGATATCAGATCAAATCTCATTTCTGGCTGATATCCTAAGAAATTAACGCATTTAGTTTTAGAGTATTGACTATTTGGTGGTACGATATAGGTAGGTTGTGAACTAGAAACAGAAATTAAAAAAAAAAATATCAAGACATCTCTCTTTGAACCCGAAATGTTTTTAGTTATGGTGAACTACTTTAGAAAGAGATATTTGAAAACATTCATTGCCGATATTAAAAAAAGTCGACGAGTGTCATCGGTCGGTGGCGATTGGCGATCAAGGTCATATATAATCTCCATTCCGGGCATCATATAAGGCTAAGTACTACTTGACAATGGTAACCGCACGATGGCCTGATTAATGATTCACATTTATATTGGCACCATACGTATATAAATCATTGACAACGGTCAGAATCAGGTAGATATTATGAATAATTATATATAGGCATAAAACCACTAGAGACTGTTACGTTTTTTTTTGCCAGATGTTACATAATATTATAAGGCTGCAAAACTATATTCGAGCACTTGAAAGAGGCACTGGCGGTCCAGTGCGGCTGTACAAATCCAGATGAGTCTTCTCTTTTCGCACAAGTTAGATGCATACAAATAACCTTTCCCACATGCAACAAATCTACAGCAGACGACTTTGAAAATAAAAAAGATGGTAACTTTCTATTAATGAAGAAATTAAGTTGAAAACTTTGTGACTAAAGAAGAAATTGTTCATTAAGAGCAATTTATTCTTTTTCCGCACTCTTTTCTAAAGTCGTCTGCTGCAGATTCGTCCGAAATATAATATGCGACTTAATATTGAAAGGGGTTAATATAGTGTAATTACAAAAACAGTGTTAGTTACCATTGCCATTTAAGCTTCCGTATCCGTTTGGGGAACTAGTCGGCTTTAATCTGCAACCTATCAAGTAAATATGTGTATAAGATTAATGTGATGTAATGATTTTAATACAAAATACATTTGTATGCAAAGAATGAAGAGGAAATAAAGATCAGAGTATTCATTTATTTATAGAATAAATTCCCCTGTCTCTTTCGTTTTCTCTTTCCACAATCGTGCGTGAGGGCGTGATTAAAATAATTTTAAAAAAAGTCATACATTTGTTTTATCCTTCTGTGTGAATTTTGTTACGAACATTGCAGAACCATATTCACTGTGCGAATACACAGTTTGGTCAGGACCCACTGTTATCAAACAATCTCCTATGGCTCTTTACTATCTGAGTATTAGTAGTATATACAATCAAAAGATACTAACCGTGTGTCGTGGTTCCTGTCTTAAATATAATTTCGTCTATTTCAAACAACTATTAAAAATTGATGTGGGAAAAGCGGAAATTGGTCAGTTAAGAACAATGCATCATTATCTCAAAATATAATGTTACTGATATCCTTCCGAAAGCGGCGTTAAACATCATCAACACTTTTCGCTATAATAAATTTAACTCTTCCAGTGCCGAATTGTCTAAAGTAGATTTTTCCATGTTCAAAATCGGGCGTCCCCATTTTTCATGTTATAAGAGTCTTGTAATATTGTGATAACTAAAATGCAAACAAGGTTGATTTCAGGTGAGACAGCTCATCTGTATTGTTTCCAAAAACTTCAATACTGCCATTGGTGATAGAAGAGTTAAAGTACGATGCATTAAAGGCAATGTGATAACCTGTTTTAAAATGTTCATTATTTCAAGGCTATGGTCTATTAAATGTTAAATGTTTTATTTACCTTCTGCCTTTGAGGCCATTGCGAGTATCTCTTCTGGAAAATGTTCCTACAGTTGTGTACGTTGAAATGTAGCAAACGATATAGCCCCGTTCAAACTGTCGAAAAATGATAATGATGTGTTCTTTAAGATTACTAATTTAGCTAATATGGTACTCATACAGTCGTCTACGTTGACAGAGATATGATGGAGATGAATGTTTTGGTGAAATTGTATGATGATTTGATAAAAATATGGCCTCTAGAGTGTAAACAATGTTTTTCGAAAATTTGACCTAGTAACCAAGTTTTAAACATGACCGATATTTGATGGAGATGAATATTCCGATGACATTTCAAGATCATTTGATGATAAACCGGACTGTCCAGTGTTCACAATTGTTTTCTACAATTTGACCCTGTACAGAATCTACCGTTCATAGCAATGAATTTTATTTTACA
The DNA here is from genome assembly GCA_031761405.1 of Serripes groenlandicus. Taxonomy (NCBI): domain Eukaryota; kingdom Metazoa; phylum Mollusca; class Bivalvia; order Cardiida; family Cardiidae; genus Serripes; species Serripes groenlandicus. Next base: position 124,702,220 of record JASEVX010000001.1, on the reverse strand, counting down.
ATGCAACAAATATTGGATGAAAAACGTGGCATCGAGAGGTTACACACGAATTTTTTTCTTGAGCTTGCCCTAGTTACCCAGTGTTTGTCCCCAGATGTGGACATTGATTTTTAACCTCAACACGATTTTACAGAGATGACAAATGTTCTGATGAATTTTCATACAGACTTTATGAAACATCAGGAGGAGGCCTCAATAATGTTAACACGGTTTTTTGTGATGCTTATGATGTTTGATGCTGCTAAGTTTTCAATAATGTGTTGTTTTTTTTAAAAATATATATTGTCCTGGTTTTTATCCCATGTTTCCAAGTTTTTAGCTTGACCTAGATTTGAAGTGACCTCATAAGTGAGCACAAGGTAGTTGTGACATAAAAAAAAGTACGCATACAATATATATTCAAGGGGCATAACTCTAGTTATTAGAGCAATAACACTGAAGCCTGACATGTTGCTTTTTCCGATGATGGTGTACATTTTTATTAAGTTTAAAACAAATCCATCAACAGGTCTTATATATGGCTACAGACGTACGGACGGGTGGATGACGCCAAACCAATATCTCACCCGCCTTTGATTGGAAAAAAATATATATTTGTCAAATATTACATTTCAAGATCATTTGATGATAAACCGGACTGTCCAGTGTTCACAATTGTTTTCTACAATTTGACCCTGTACAGAATCTACCGTTCATAGCAATGAATTTTATTTTACAATGCAACAAATATTGGATGAAAAACGTGGCATCGAGAGGTTACACACGAATTTTTTTCTTGAGCTTGCCCTAGTTACCCAGTGTTTGTCCCCAGATGTGGACATTGATTTTTAACCTCAACACGATTTTACAGAGATGACAAATGTTCTGATGAATTTTCAAACAGACTTTATGAAACATCAGGAGGAGGCCTCAATAATGTTAACACGGTTTTTTGTGATGCTTATGATGTTTGATGCTGCTAAGTTTTCAATAATGTGTTGTTTTTTTTAAAAATATATATTGTCCTGGTTTTTATCCCATGTTTCCAAGTTTTTAGCTTGACCTAGATTTGAAGTTTCCAAGTTTTTAGCTTGACCTAGATTTGAAGTGACCTCATAAGTGAGCACAAGGTAGTTGTGACATAAAAAAAAGTACGCATACAATATATATTCAAGGGGCATAACTCTAGTTATTAGAGCAATAACACTGAAGCCTGACATGTTGCTTTTTCCGATGATGGTGTACATTTTTATTAAGTTTAAAACAAATCCATCAACAGGTCTTATATATGGCTACAGACGTACGGACGGGTGGATGACGCCAAACCAATATCTCACCCGCCTTTGATTGGAAAAAAATATATATTTGTCAAATATTAGTATATTTGTCAAATATTAGTTGTGTCGTGGTACACTTAATTGGCTGAAAAGAAAACAAAATAAATAAATGCATATACATACACATAATGTGTAGGGCGAGAGGGAAATTGAATACATCATTCGGTCTACTGCACCCGAAAACAAGAGGACCATGATGGTCCTAAATAGCACACCTCATTTAATAGAAAGAACGCAGTTTTCGATTTGTTTACTCATACATAAAAGGAAAACAAACAACGACCCCTTGTGTCCAAGTAATAATTTCAACAGTCTTGGTAGACGGTCACTAAAGGAACTTTTGGGCCAAATTAGTTTTAAATCAGGCCCATGCGTTTGGACAAGTAGATGTTTAAAGCCATGTTTTTCAATGAATCGAAATAATGTTAACAATCTTGGTAGAGGGTCATCCAAGGAATAAGTGTACCAAATCATTATCTAATTGAGCCAGCACTTTTGTACAGGATTTCACTACATATACACATAAGGAAAACAAGCCTCGCCCCCTGGTGACCATATGTCTCAAATGATCGGAATAATTTGAACATTCTTTGTAGAGGGTCATCCAATGAACATGTGTGCCAAATCATTTTCAAATCAAGACTGTTCTTGAAGAAAAAAAGATTTTTAATGTTTTAGCTTTTTCGCTAAAGTTATGCATGAAATTATATTATTTTAACAACTTTGAAAGAACATTCCTTTGAATTTATTTTGAATTCGGTTCATTGGTTTAGGAGGAGAAGTTGTTTGCAAGATAATGTGTGAGCCGACAGATAGTTGACGACGACGATGATGGTGGTTGATCACAATAGGTTACCCTGCACTTCATGCTTAGGTGAGCTAAACATGTAGACAAGGTACCGTCTCGAATTTTCGTGTGTATGTAATACGAGTATTCACGAAGGTACCGTGTCTACATATTTGTCCAAATTATTGGACCGTATATTGTATTGGAACAACGTGGTCAATTAATTTTAACAATAAGTATGTAGAATACACAACAATCAATCAATACACGAGTGTATTGAGATCTGAGGCTTATCAGTTACAAGAAAGAGTAGAGTATAACCTCTCACAGAGACATGTATGTAACTATAAGTCGCTGCATGCTCATAACGGCACCTTGATATACCATACAATATGTTAAGAGCAACAGTTAAATTGTTGACTTGGTAGATGAAAAGTAAGAAGACAAATGTTATGAATTCGCCTTCCTACGTCACAATGCAGAAAGATATATATAGAACATTCACATCATGTGGTATTAAAGACGTATCTGCTTTGAAAGCATCCGTGGAAATAACCTTTCCATCTTAAAAAATGGAAGTTCTTTTTGAGTTGAAAACATTGTGCGTAAAGGTCTTTTTGAGTTGTAAAGTATTTTCCTTTTCCAACATTGATTTCATGATTTTCTGATGTGGAATAGTCTACAACTAGGAAACGGTTACGGAAATAGGACATAATTGAGTCGTTCCACGAGAAACCCCACATTATGGAATTTGCGTAATATATCGACCCAGTTCGCGAAGGCTAATCTGGGCCGACACATTCCGTCTCAGGGAGATATAGAGTAATGATTCAAGAAACTGAAAATCCATAGGAGGCGAATAGTGTCTGTCTGGGTTAGTCTGCTTAGGCTCATCCGCTTCGATACTTTACGCAGATTCCACAATGTTGGTTATCTCATGGGACGGCTCATATCTTTCATATTTACACACAAAGTGAAGCTCCCTTAAAATACCAACAACTAGGCCTCTAATCCGTCCCTGATACGGAGATAGAACGCGTTTCCACTAGACGATATTTTAAATTTTAGTGGGAAAGGCAGCACAGTAGGCAATTATCCCATCAATATCAAATCATATGTATAGCTTTCTAGTTATTATAACCTATTTGTTTTAATTTATAATTTAGTCGCGTCTAATGATTTTCTTTTCTTGATGCACTTGTATATAATGATGACTCAGGCGAGGCTGTGAATGCGCACAGTCTCGATATTCTTCACCGTCCGGTTAAATGAGCCGTCCCGCGGGTAAACCAACATTGTGGACTATGCGTAAAGCATCGAACCGGATCAGCCTAATCATGCCACGCAGGGTAACCCGGACAGACACTTTTCGCCTCCTGTGGATTTTCTGTTTCAGGAATTATTACTCTATACCTCTATCTCCCATAGACGGAATGTGTGGGCCCGAATAAGGCTGCGCGGACAGTGCATGCTGATCTGTGTCGATACATTACGCAGAAGCCATACGGTTGATTTTTTCGTGGAACGGCTCATATATACTATGTAGGCGTACATGCATCTTCTTACACAAATAGAAGTGTAAGCCATCGTTTTCCGCCAATGTAACTTTAAATTTAATATTCAGACTCCAAAATGCCAGACACGGCTAATATACATGTATTTTCAAAGCAGCCACTTTGAATTAAACGAATGTCTTTCTAAACATGCTGAGCTGTGTTCAATACACGCTTAAGTTTACCGTGAACGTCCATTTGTGACGATGGAACGAAGTTGGGTTTCACAGAAAACAGAAACATGGTATCGAGAAACATGTGTCAGTTTATGTGTCTAATGAACGCAAGGCTCGTCCACTTACCAGTGTCCTCGTTTGCTGCTTCGCTAATTAAGTAAAAAATTTAAAAAAAGAAAAAAAACGCCACAACTTCAAATTTCACGCTTCTACGTGCTTATGTAACATACATTTAAAATAAATACTTACAAGTTTTTCAACTGGAATACAATTAACTCACACAGGATATTTGTTGCCTTTACTCATATTCCATGACTAATTCATCAATTAGTCCGTAAAACTTGCACAAACAACACGTGTGTTCAAGGTTTCAGCGCCGAAACCGTTATCAGGTTTTATTTCAAATTGTTCTATTTTTGAGTGTTCGTGTGAACACATGCACACAATGCTTCGGCGACATGGTTACAGATTGCACATAAAAGTTAAAAGACAACCTTTTTTCTTAGAGAGATAAAACTACTTCTGCTATCTTATTGTTTGCTTTTACGATTTCACTGTCATTTGAAGTGTAGAATTTAGCGACTGCTAAGTGATATTTCATATAAAAGTATCATCTACCTTTTTGTCGATATATGCGTCTAGGACTCACTTACATGCATCTAGACGTACAGTGAAGGCTATGATGCTGGTACTGAGCGGATACGGCGGATACGGAGGCTCGCCCGAGTCCTCACTGTACGCATCTTAAAAGACTACGTTTATGGTATCACAACTTGAAAATAGAATCTGATCGGTATGCATAACGAAGGATTGAGTATGAGCTATATTTTGTGAACTTTCCGCAATGAAAAGAATATTGAGAACAAATACCATTTACTCGGATATCACAAGCAAATTCATTAAACATTATCAAAAATGCGTGTTAATGTATCTTAGTTTTTAATAAAAATCATGGGCATATACAGTTAGAAAATGATTTGTGCTACAAGTTGTGCTACAAACAACCATTATGAGGTAAATGTTGACAAGCATACCTTTTGAGGTATTCCCCGGAGATATGCCCAAAACTAAATTACAAACAAAAGCTGTCATTGACAGTGAGAAATGCCAAAACAGTGATACAACATACTGCAGCATACGTATGTATGAAAAGACAATAAAGCACCATTGAAGAAACTGAAAACGAGCTCTTACTTGGGAGTTCAACATTAAACACCACTCTGAGATTATAAATTTGTGTATAAACAAATACTAGTGTTAACAGATTACCCTTCAATTTGGCCTAGTTTCTATGTTTTTGACCAAACATAACCAATATTATGAAAGAATCTCAACATAACAATTTAAAAATGTGGCTTCAAGAGTGTGAATAAGATTTTCCTTCAATTTGGCATACATCTGATACCGTCTCGGCCGTCCGGAATTGGAGAAGTGAAACATTGAATAAAAAGTAAAAGATTGACATTATATCAATAGTTTTGTACTATTAACATCATGGAAACACTTTTATTTAAATATAGACATATTTATAATAAAAGATTATATAGAATAGATATACGCATATTTTATAAAAATAGCTGAACAAAAAGTCCTAGGCCAAAAGGTGCTACGTTGAATCATCTTGGCCAAAACGTCCGTTGGCCGAAATGTCCTACAACCCGATGAATCGAACTAATGTATGTGTCTCTTTACCGCTGTAATTTAATATCATTATTATGTTAATCCTCATCTGGTTGACTTGAATTGTTATTTTGTCATCAAACAAAACTTCATATGTGTAGTGTAAGAAATGGTCCAATAGAAAGCGCCTCGGTGGCGTAGTGGCAGTGCGTCCGCTTCCGGTGCGGGAGGTCTCGGGTTCGATCCCCGACCGGGTCATACAAAAGACTTAAAACATGTAAGTAATGGCTGCCGTTCTTGGCGATCAGGGTTAGCATTCCGACTGACTGGGTGGTGTCAGAATAAATGGACGAGTAGTACTGGTAACTTATCCGGGAAACGCCTTGATAAAATTGAAAAAGTGTTGAAACTATCAATCAACCAACTCAATTCAATTTCTTTATTTCTCCTAGTGTGTACAAAGGAAAAATATATGAGGTGCATAGATACTAACACATTACAAACGGTGAACCAAAATGAGATAAATATACTAATATAATAAACGTTAAGGTTTCATCGGACCATAATAGTGTTGACAGTATGGTTTTGAATTGTTCAAATACCATTCAAGATAAAGCTACTCCAATGTTCAAATGTACATGTTATCAATGATAATAGGGTAAATCCCGATAACAAGTGGTTTGATGCAGATGTATTGATGCAAATAGGGCATACAAACAAGCATTGTATACTTTTAACAATTTTAAGTCTAATACAAATAGAATAGTTTTATGTCACCTTAAAAAGATGTACAAATACACTGTGCGTAAGACGTAGCGTGCTATTTATGCCGAGCACGAGGGTAAACAGCGTCACCAAACAACAACAAAAGGGTGCTAACAAGGTAAGGCAAGAGTGTTGATAAACCTACGTAGTATATGTTTTTGGCAATACATTAAAACAGTAATGACATACCAATGGAAAATTAAAAACATATTTCTCTGACGTATTAAATGATATTAGAGCTACATTTAATAATGAATTTGAAGCGACTTGAATATTGATAATCCTACGTTTGAGGAATTGGAAAAACAAAAACCAATAACCACTACTGAATTCATGGCGGCAGTTTAACGTTTAAATTTAAATAAAGCATGAATCCCAATTAATACTATTTAAACAAAAATGTTATTGAATCTATTGATAAACAATTTGGCCATGTAACTGAAAAGTTCAACACGGTGTTTGATGCTGGTTATTTCCCTGAAATCTTGTCCCATGGGTTTATAGTACCTATACATAATAAATTGAATCACAGTGACCCCAACAATTATCGGTGAATAACTTTACTTAGTAATCTAGGTAAAATGTATACAAGTATGTTAACTGGAAGAGTAGATAAATGGGTTGATAATAATAATTATCTCTAGTTACCGGACATTATCGGACATTATCTCCTTCGTTAAAAATAGTTAAAAATAGTTGGACGACATTCATTATTAAAAGGAGTGTAACAGGATTTTTTTATAATTACCCGAAACTAATCAAACTAGATAAATTCTTAATTGAAATTAAACGGAACAATTGGGGGATTGTCATTACACATATTACGTCTGCGGTTTGCTTATACTTACCATTTGGGAATTCAAAACGATTTCATTGCATATGATGTAAATAACAGTATTATAGATGACGAAGACTATTTCCCAGACGAACCCTCTTCTAGGGCCTCTATGGATACGCACTGTAATCACTTCGGGCACATGCTTTTAGATTTTTGGAAATCAACCTCTATGCGCATTGTAAATGGGCGCCTATTCGGTGATCAAAATAGGGGATCATTTACATATGCCAGTACGCAGGGTACATCCCTAATTGATATGTTGCTAGCACGTGAAAAAGATTATTGCCTGTTAACTGATTTCAGTGTGAACTCCTTTAACGAACATAGTGACCACGCACCCTTGTCATTCTCATTACTGCTTATTTCTGTCCCTGCTTTTGTACAACAAAAAGAAGAAACTAAATACGCATAGAACTCAAACTTAAAACATGATTTCAGAAATGGTATTATATCAAAATTACCCGAGTTAAATTCAGTCACGGCTAAGATTGATAGGGACTCTATCAATGATACAATTCAAAAGTTTAATACTATTATACTTGAAGTAGCTACCCCTTTATTTTAAAAAAAACCCATCTAAATATAACTGTTTTATTGATCATGGGATTTGTAAAGATAAAGATTGGTTTGATTATGAATGTGAGGAGGCAAAAAATATATTTATCATTGCAAGAAATGCCTTTAACAAGAATATGTCTTCTGAAAATACGGAACGTTTTTGTCAGCTAAAAACAAAATATAAAATGATATGCAAAAAAAAGAGAAATACATACAGGTCAAAAAAGGTAGCTGAAATTGAAAAATTGAAAAAATCAAAACCGAAGGATTTTTGGAAGCATTTCATAAACAAACAGAAGTATAACAATAATATATCATTACAAGATTTTATGCTCCACTTTTCAGACGTAAGCAATACTTCATTTAAATTTGACAATGTTGAGTCGGAAAACTTTTGTCAAAATAAGGATTTTGATGACATTTCATCCGGAGACGATGAATTAGATAGGCGTATTTCAGTGCAGGAAATTGTAAATGCATGTAAGTCGCTGAAGCGTGGAAAAGCTTACGGTACCGATTTAATACTGAATGAGTATTTAATTGAAATACGCTGTTCTTGATTCAGGGGTATTCCCTGATAACTGGTCAGAGGGGGTTATCGTTCCTTTACACAAGAAAGGTGATTTAAATGATGCCAACAATTACAGAGGTATTGAGCTGTTTGTCGAAACTTTTACTACCATTTTAAATAAACGAATCGTTTCATATTGTAGTGAGCACTCTGTTATTTCAGATGCCCAGTTTGGGTTTAGAAAAGGCCGTTCGACTATTGACGCTCTTTTTGTTTTAACTAATATTGTGCAGAATTTTTTGCAAGGAAATAAAAGACTATATTGTGCTTTTGTAGATCTTAAAAAATGTTTCGACACTATTTATAGAAATGGCCTATGGGTAAAAATGTTTAAATATGGCATAAGGGGTAAGGTATTGCGTATATTTTGTACAGTCAGGTTAAATCTTGCGTCAGAGGATTTAATGAATATTCCCAGTTTTTCGAATATGCAGTCGGTTTAAGACAAGGGGAGATAAGCTCGCCTGTCTTGGTGTCATTATTTTTAGAAGACTTAGAATTATCCTTGAAATCAGATATTGATAAAGGGCTTAACATTGAAGATCTATGTCTAATTTTATTGTTATTTGCTGACGATATGGTAGTTTTCGGGAAAACACCTCAAGAATTACAAGATAATCTTAATAGCTTATATGATTACTGTTCTGAATGTGGCCTACATGTGAACATAGAAAAAACAAAGATGATGGTTTTCAGAAAAAGGGGTGGGCTAAAGGAAAATGAAATATGGACTTATAACGGCAAGGCCTTGAAACAGTTGCTCATTTTAATTATCTTGGGGTAGTATTAAACTGTACGGGTAATTTTGCACTACACTGCAAGTATCTACGTGGCAAAGCTACAAAAGCTATGAATCCTTTATTGTATATTTGTAATGTTTACAACTTTAAACCTAGGTGTTTAATGGAACTTTTTGATGCTTTTGTTGGATCTATTTTAGCGTACGCTTCCGAAATTTAGGGTTATACACAACATAAGGAACTAGATTTTGTAAAAAACTTTTGAATTTAAGAAGGTCAACTAGTTCTGCAGCAGTATACGGTGAACTAGGGAGATACCATCTATACATTTCAAGATATATAAACATTATTAAATATTGGTTTAAAGTTATTAAATCAAACAGCGTTATAGTACAAAAGGTGTACCACATTTCACGCATTAATGCAGAGAAGGGAGCAAAAAATTGGGTTTTAAATGTTAAAAACCTCTTGTGTGATCACGGTTTTAAATACATCTGGGACAACCCATCCAGTATAAACCTTAATAAGTTTAAAGGTATCTTTTCTCAAAGAATAAAAGATAATTTCATCCAAAGTTGGCAACCAACTAAAGAGTCGTCTGATATTTTGAATATATATAAAATTTGTGAATTTGAATTCGGTGAAAATAATTATCTCGCTTTTATTCCAAAATCCTTGAGAATGTATCTAACAAGAATAAGATTGTCTGTTCACAATTTAAGAATACAAACTGGCCGCTACTCCAAAAACAGAACCCCTAGAGAAGAAATATATTGTCTATGCTGTAAATCTACTGACATCGAAGATGAATTTCATTTAATTATTGCATGTCCATGTTTTACTGAACTTAGGAACAAACACTTGAAAAAGTATTATTTCATTCGTCCAAGCGTCTATAAATTTGCTGAACTACTAACCAACAGTAATAGAAAGACAACCCTTAGTCTTGCTCTTTATATCAAAGAGGCAACTCTACTGAGAAACACATTACATGTATCATGATTTCTTCTTCGAAAACTGCAACTTGATTGATCATTAATTCGTACACTCATTCAATCCTTCAATCATACGTCGCTCATTATTTACTTCATAATTGATTCTTCCATTGTACATTATCCACTTCACCATTTAAATTTAGGAACAATTGTTCAATTTCTTTTGCTTCCAAATAACACTCCCATATTTATACATTGCTCATCCTCACAACGTTTATATCATTCTCATGTAAAATGCATGTTTATATCACTCTCATGCTGAATTCATGTTTAATTCAATCATTCTATAAATTCCAAATAAATCATGTTTGTTTGTATTTTCCTGTCATGTATATTGTATGTATAAGTATGTTTTTTAGACAATGTACTTTGTATACGTCAACAATAAAATGTTCTGTCTGTCTGTCTGTCTTTAATAGGCGGAAGGTCATAAAATAATAAAAAAACCAATTCCATTGAAGTTTGGACTGATATATAAGTAATATAATTTCAACTAAAAACATGTTTAAATAAGTTAATTATGTACGGCGAGGATAAGTAAATTCATCACCGTCCGAAAAATGGAATTCATAGCAAGTGCCTATATTTAGTCAAAGTAGTCTGCTGATGATCTGTAGTAATTATGAAAGGGTTCATCTAACACAGATCGAAAATGCAGATTATATAAATATTCATTATAAATATCGAAGGGGCTAAAGCCTGCTATCAGCAATCCGGTGAAGGGGCTAATGTCCGCTTTCAGCAATGAAGGGCAAGTAGAACTCGTAACTTACCAAGGATATAACTGAAAATTGATGAAAGCTGCGTAAAACGTCAAACAATCAATCAATCAATCAGATACAAATGTTATTAAAATAATTTATTTTAGCAGAAACTCTATCTAAGCGATGTTTTGATCCTGTGACATCTGCCTTATTGGCTTCCACTGGGCCACTCTGTCGATTATATATGTTAGTATAATAGGTGTTCAATCAATTAACCAGTTTCAGTTAAAATTAAGATAATATAATACATGCGAGGTAAGTATGATTGTGTTTTGAAGGAAAAGTAGCACAGTGGAAGCGTACTGGGTTCATAACTCAGAGGTAAGAGGTTCGAAACCTCGCTCGCTAGAAATTCTTTTTAACTATATGTGAGCCGTCCCACGATAAAACCAACATTGTGGACTCTCCCATAATGTTGGTTTTCTCGCGGGACGGCTCATATCTCATAATCTCCGTTATGGGTGTATGGACAAAAGTAAAGATAAATTTTGAAAAAATAACATTGAAAATGTAAGTGGTTTATAGGTGGTGAATTTCTTTTTTTATGAAGTAATGTGTGTACAATATTACTATAAAGATAGAATAAATATCTTCACAAGTAATGTAAGAATATTCTAAAACATTGCTTAAATTTTTCGACCGTATACATAGTGAATTATGTTTACCTCATTGCCAGACTAAATTAAGGTTAGACTATATCAAAAGTAAGGGTCAGAATAACAAAAGACATACAACAATTGATAATGCTCAGACCAAAGTCAGTTATAACAGTAATTTGATCAACAATATAATATAGCTATCATGCACCCACATTGCAGACGACTTTCAAAACACCTAGGCATTCAAACATATGGAAACTCAGTATAAATAGAGATACAATTATTGAAAACAAGGGGTTTTCAACATGGAGTCAACATGGAGGTTGGATGAGTTAAATACTGAAACGGATATGTTGATCAACCCTTCCCCACATACAACTATGGAAAGTTCTATAAATGAAAGTATAATTATTGAAAAAAACTGAAACCATTATGGCAAACGTAGAAATTGCACAATTTTACATACATTTCAAAAGGATAAAAAAAAATTGTAGATCAGATTAGAGTGCATAGATAAACAGTCTGGTCCGAATATACGCTGCCTGCAAAAGTCTTTAGGTTGCTTTTAGCAAAGCAACCGATTATACCATTACACAAATTTCAAAACCTTACTTACAAGTATATGCTGCAACAAATAAGACTGTTAATAAAACAAATGTCTATACATAATAATTTTAGTTATATTTTAAACATCAAACACAATTATAAATATAAAGTCATACATTGCTCTGATGTAACGGGATATCTTCCTCCGTTAAGTGCGTCAATCACGATGTCAGTAATAACACGGCACACACGCGGTTTATCGTATTTTACTACCGCGTATGTTATCTGTGGATATACATGTTCATAAAGGGTCATAACTAGACTGTTTTAACCGTTAATGTGTATATTTGTTTACGTCGCTTTCAACACCTTTCCAGTTATATCACGGTCAGTAATAATATTGCGCAAGTGCCACTACTCAACGAAGGCTGTTATCAACGGAGGATTTGTCGCTTCAGAAGGCAATTGAAATCGCATGAAAGGATGCGGCATAGTTGCAGTTGCCAACGGTCAACGACACATCGGTCAATTAGGTCGGAAATATGGAGGTACTAGGTACAGAATCAACTGTTACGCTCATGTCAAGATAGGACTTCCAGGTTATGTTCGGAAACAGAAAGTTGGGTCCTACATTTTCCATATTGAAAACGTATTATGGAGACATCATCCAACAAGAAGGGATAGTTATAGTGACAGTCAGTCAGTTACAATGGACAATATAAGAAAACAAAACTGTGCATTGTGAAAGAAAATGGTCTGGCACTGTTAGGAAGAGACTGGCTGAAACACAACTGGACTGGGATAAAATAATTTCTGTTAATGCGGTCACAGAAGAAAATGTACAGGTACGTCTGGAATCTATACTCAGAAAACACACATCCGTATTTAGCGGAATTAACGCCATGCTTAAATTGAAAGAAAATGTACAACCCAAATTCGTTAAAGCTCGGACGGTACCATATTCGCTAAAACCCAAAATAGAAAAAGACGTGACAGTTTAGAAACCCAGGGTATTTTTTCAAAAGTAAATACCAGGGCATGGACAATGCGGATAGTTCCTGTTGTAAAAGCAAATGGGGAGGTGGTACGAATATGCGGCGACTTTAAAGTGACTGTCAACCATGATATCATAATCGACAAATATCCACTTCCACGGATTGAAGATTTTTTACCAACGTATCAAAAGGGCAAACATTTATCAAGTTAGATTTTCGTCAGGCATATCTACAACTCGAATGCGAAGATGAAACGAAAAAACTACTAACCATCAACACCCATCGTGGATTGTACTGTTATAATCGACTGTTGTACGATGAATCGTCGGCACCAGGGATACGTCAGCGCACAATGGATTAATGCATTATTGATGACATGGTTAAAACAGGTGAAAATGATAATATCCGTTTGGATAATCTCGCGAAAGTGTTGTCAAGGTTGGAAAGTTATGGTGTTAAGGTAAATAAAGAAAAGTGTGTGCTCTCTTGTGCCAACGATTAGATTCTGCGGTCACGAAATTTACGAACAGGGTTATTGGAATTTGGAACGATAAGGTCGAGGCTATGCTAAATACACCATATCCGCATGATGTTACATCATTAAGGGCATATCTAAGGGTACTCAATTATAACCATCGTTTTTGCCAGATCTCGCAACCGTTACAAAACCGATGAATGCGTTGCTTGAGAAAGGTAGGGGTTTTCCTTGGTCTAAAGAATGTAAAAATTGCATTCAATAAATCAAAGAAACTTCTAACTTCAGAACCTGTTATTACACACTACAATCCGGATCTTCCGGAAAGGCTCGCATCGGATGCCTCGCCGTCTGGCATATCAGGTATACTGTCACATGTTAAGCCGGATGGCTCTGAAAAGCCGATCGCATTCGCTTCTAGATCACTTACAAAATACGAAATGAAGTATGCACAAATTGATCGTGAAGCGTTGGCAATCTTCTGGGCAGTTAAAAAGTTCTACTCATAGCAAATTTACATTGAATACGGATTGTCAACAGATTACGTCAATTTTAAGTCCGTCTAAAAGCATACCGGCTACTACTGCTGCTCATGAAGAGATGTGCATGATTCCTGTCAGGATTTCAGTATGATGTATAGTATCATAGTACGGAAATGCATACAAATGTAGATGGATTGTCACGTTTACCCGCGCCGTTAAATGAAAATTACGAGGAAATATCCGTTGAATGTATTTTACTCATCTCAATTAGATAGATTCCCGGTAACAAGCGCGGACATCAGCCATGAAGAGTAACGTACCGTGTTTTTGAACGTGTAAAACAAGACTGGCATGCCAATGATAATGACCCAGTCCTGAAAGGCTATCATGTGCGAGGAAATGAACTAACAACTCGCCGCGAGTGTCTAATGTGGGGTATTTGTGTGATAATTACCGTAACATTACGAGAACGTCTACTTGATTTATTAGATATCAGCCACCCATATATCATGAAAATGAAGGCATTAGCACGGAGCTATGTCTGGTGGCCTGGCACTGACACGGACATCGAACACATGGTTAATAGATGTGTACCATGTCAAATGCAACCTAAAACGGCTGCGAACGTACTATTACGGGAATGGCCTACTTCAAGTTTGGAACGCGTTCATGTAGATTTTGTTGGTCCGTTTCTGGGACGAATGTTCCTGCTTATAGTTGATGCGCATTCAAAATTGCTAGAGGTCATTGAAATGAAGTCACTAACGGCCAGAAACACGATTGATGAAATGCGCAACATATTTGTAAGATTTGGTTTGCCAAAACAAATTGTAAAAGAAAATGGTTGTCAGTTTACATCGGAAGTTTTCTCTTTTCATGCAGAGAAACGGAATTTGTCATATAAGAACAGCGGTGGCCAAGCCATCTACAAATAGTCTCGTTGAAATATTCAATGGAACATTTAAAAATTTCAGTTAATAACATATGAATCCTTCTTTTATAGTGATAAAGAAAAGGCTTAATAATTTAATAATTATTTTGTGTCAATATCTACTGTTGATGATTTGTCCACTTCTTTACCTAGTGTTGTCCATAAGACTCTCAGTCGTTTATCAGTTATTCAAATTTCTACCTTAGATGTATAAGGCATGATATGTAAATTAGACGTTAACAAAGCAGTCGGTCCCGACCAAATAAGTCACACAGTACTAATGCTACAAAATACAGTATCTCAAAACCATTATGTAAACTTTTTAACAAGTTACTTGAATCCGAAACTTTTCCATACAGCTGGAAACAATCAACTGTCATGCCTTTATTTGAAAACGGAGATAACTATTGTGTCGAGATATTGTGATATCGTCCAATATTCTTATTAAGTTGTATTGGGAAATAAATGTAAAGGTGTGTACATAAACAGTTATATAATTATTTTATCCAGAATCGTTTGATTAATAAACACCAATCAGGGGTTTTAAAAGGTCACTCAATTTTCCATCAGTTATTAGAAATTTACTATTGTTTCTTGTATAGATTCAAAGCAAAACTTGCGTATATTTTTTTCTGCGATATATTGAAATCATTCGATATAGTATGGCATAGAGGTCTTTTAGTTAAGCTTTTGTCAAAATGGAATCAATGGTCTCCTTCTGAATTGAATACAAGATTATCTACAAATCGACATCAGTCAGTCATTGTTGGTACATCCAAATCAAGTTTAAGGTCCATAAATGCTGATATCCCTCAAGGTTCTGTCCTCGGTCCACTTTTCTTTCTAATATATGTCAATGATATTCCGGAAAATCTGCTAAGTATTTCACGATTATTTGCTGATGACACTTCACTTGCTTGTTCGGCCTCTTCCATTGCATATATTGAGGGTATTTTAAACCATGATATTTTTGTTATTTCTGAATGGGAAAAGCAATTCCTAGTCACGTTTAACCCAAATAAAACCATAGCTATGTTATTTTCAAACAAGAATATCCCAATTCCAGAATTAACATCCAATAATGTACAAAATCCAATATGTTGAAAGTCACAAACATCTTGGTTTAACTCTCAGTACCAATGGTAAATGGCGGGAACATATTAAAGAAATATCAACATCGGCCTAAACAATGTTAGGAACGATGAAAGCATTAAAATATATCAATTCGTCGTCAATCTCTTAAAAAGTATATGTGTCTTTTTTTGCGTCCAATTTTGGAATATGCTTTTGTAGTTTGGGACAATTACATCTTTGCGTAAAAAGAATCACTGGATAAGATACAAACAGAAGCCGCCGGAATGGTAACAGGCTTAATAAGGTCGACGACACTTACTAAACAAGAATTACGCGTAATTAAATGTCTCGCTGTCCCCTGCTTTGACTATCAATGCAAGTGTAAAAGACAAATAGTAAAATAGCAAAACTTTAACATTGAGTTAAACACAATTGTTTTTAAACAAGACATTTAAAAAAAAAAGATTGAGCTAAACGCAAAATTCAAAAAAAAGAAAATACAAATGTGCAAAGTTCAAAATTACAAGAAATTAAAAAAAAAAAAAAATGACCAAAATGCAAAATTTTTTTTTTTAGCTGAATGCAAAATCTAAAAATACCAAGAAATTAAAAAAAAATAACAAAATACAAACGTTTCACCCCGAAACCTGTTGATATGTTGAAGTACTTTATTGATGAAATGTGGTTCACAATTTGAAATAAATCCAATAAAATATGAAGAAGCTATGTCCAATTCTCAAAATCCACCAAAAACCAAGTGTTTTACCCCCAAAATAGGTCACACTCAGCATCCTCAGCGTCCATTGTGCAACAGGATATTAGATGCAACTATATTCCAAATATGAAAGCCCTAGGACCAGTAAACGCAAAATTGAAAAATACAAGAAATGAAAAAGAAATAACCCCAAATGTTTGACCCAAAAAGGCGTTTGATATGTTGAAGTACTTCATTTATGAAATATGTGTGCAAAATTTGAAATCAATTTAACAAAGAATGACGAAGCTATGACCAAATCTCAAAGTCAACCCAAAACCACCAAAATCATGCTTTTACCCCAGAAAGTAGGTCACACTCAGTATCTTAAGCATACAATGTGAAGAAGAGTATTAGATGTAACTATATTCGAAAAATGAAAGCTCTAGTACCAGTACTTATTCAGAAAAGTTAAAAAAACCCGTAACTTTAACGTTGAGCTAAACGCAAATGTTTGAGGCCGCCGTCGCCAGAAAAGCAACACCTTAGTCTCGCTTTCGTAACTTCGTCGCAGCGAGACAATTATATCAAGAAATAGGGTGGTTAACACTATCCGTCATTTTAACTTACACAATTATTAATGGTCGTACCCCAAACTATCTAACTCATATTTTTCACGGAACTGTGGCAGACAGAACAGCTTATCCATTACGTAGCGCGCTTATATTGAAAGAATTGCTGGTCAAACAGAACTTTTTGCAAATTCATTCATACCATCAGCCATTCTTTATGGAATGAGTTACCAAATGATATAAGCAGTTAACAGTCTCTCTCTTTAAATATTTTGCGATTATTTCAAGGTTCATCTGTACCCAAACATTTCCTCGTCGGTGAACGTGAACTCTCTGTCATCCATGCTAGGCTACGTAATAAGTGTAGTGATTTGAAATATGATCTTCACTTTAACCATATCACAATCAACAATGTATGTATATGTGGAAACTACATTGAAGATGCCGAACACTATCATTTCAAATGTACATTATACAAGGATCAGAGATTGAATTTATTTCGTAACCTTCATGATTATCACCCTTTAAACGCAAACTTACTTCTATCTGGTTCCCAAGCCAATACCGATGAAGATAATTCATAAATTTTTAAGAATGTGCAAACATTTATCAAGGACACAGAAAGGTTCAAATGATTTGTTTTGTCGGATTTTCCAATCAATGTCTAAATTACGGCAGCCCAGTATCACCACGTTTCTACCCTGACTCCCTATATACAGCAGACATCTTTTTCATTTTTTCATTTCCTTTTTTTTTAAAATTTGGGTTATTTTTCTAGTTTATCAGGAATATTTCATATACATGTTAGAATTAAACACTTTTTACGTATTTTTTCAACACCTCGGCGGTTTTGTGTTGGGCCTGCACAACTGTGTCCTGCTTTGGATATGGTTGTGCTCGTGTGAATATGTTTAAAGTAAAAGTATCATTTAATTCTGCAATGCGCGCATTGAACCATGAAAACGGAAATTTCAATATGAATTAGACTTTATGAAACCGGACATACAAACTCGCGTAACGCATAGTCAAATGAAAATGTCATTGGGTGACAACAGAAAGATGTGCGAGTTTGATCTAGGTCAAAATGTTTAAGCGCTTGATTAGACTTACGAGGGTATAGCCAGAAATTAGCGGATTGTTCAATAAAATTAAAACCATTGGCAGCATGTCTTAAAAACATTCATACAATAATTATAAGGTAATTTGTAATGCGGAAGGCGAATTTCACCGTATAGCATGTAATAATGGCAACGAAGTGGTCACTATGGTAACACGTGGTCGCGAGTACCTCCGCAGATGCTAAAATAACCATATACAACTTTTTTGTTTTGTCGATAACTCACATGGAAACCAATTAAAAGGCGCGAAAGTCTGCACATTTGACGTGACGTATATTCGTTCAAGGCAGATTGGTTTAGTGACATTTACCGGCAGTGGGTAGCGAGACATCGACGTTGTGTAGAGGCGAACGGCGCTTACTTTGAGAAGTTGGGACGTTGACGTCGTTTTCAGAAGATTGAACTGCGGGGGCTATACTGACCTCATGTTATTAAACAACCTGTAGTTTTCTTTCTATTGTATGTATCTTTTTGAAATTTTCTGTCATTTACAGCTGAATTAAATTTTATAGCGAACTAACGTTCGTTTGAAAATGTAAAAGGATGTTGATCTTATTGAACAATTCCACGAATTTCTTGCTATACCCTCGTACATCAAAGGAAAAATAGATTTCTGGCTCTATTGTCTCTCATGATGGACCTCGCATGTACACACTATATATAGGAAACGGCTAAATGTGGAGATGACATGTTGATCAACTTGTAACACAATGAGGGAAGAAGTATACAGTCCTCCACTTGTCCCCAGAAATTTGTCCAAAGTTTAGACATGGCTTATCAGTCCTGGTAATCAGCTGTATTAATTAATTTGCCATTAACAGGGATTCCCTACTGGGCTACAGTCCCCCATTAGTTATCTCTGTCCGATTCATGACACCATCACAACATCTGCATTGTTTGGCAGTAACATTGCACTGTAGCTTTATCATTGCATTCAGTGTAATATAAAAGCGAAGTCATATTTGTGATTGCTGTTTCTTTTAGGAGCTTTTGAATAACACTTATAAAGAAGTAAAGATGACTTAATAAAATGTAATAGATTTTGTTTACATTATGACTATTATTTGTTTAACCATTTCCATCATACGACAATTCTGCAGTAGACGCATTTAAACATATTTTGTCAAAATATAGAAAATCTCTATAGTTGAATGACTCAAAGTGGAAAACATTGTGGCAACAGGAGAAATTGCTCGTTTTGTGCAATTTCTTCTTTTATCACTATTTTTTCAAAAAACCTGTCTGCTGCAGAGGCATCAGAAAGCGTCTATATGAGGGCAAGGGTTAAAATTGGATATATGATTTCAGCACAATTTGTTCAGCCTACGAAGTCGTAGAGCTTACATGTTTGTTTTAAGTATTGCTTTACCATACACATCAAATTTGCAGCAGATGACTTTGAAAACGCCTTGGCAAAAATATGGAAAATTTCCATTAGTGTAAGAGTAATTATTGAATAGAATTGTAAACAATATGACAAAAACAGAAATTTCTCATAATGAGCAAATATTCTTGTGTAACTAATCTTCTGCACACATGTCAACATTGGTTTGCAAGTGGGAAATAGTTAAGTAGATTTACGTTCACATATTAACCCTTTCCCACTGGCAGACACATTTAATGTCATGTTACTTAAAGAAATTTTGGTAAGAATGTGATTTTAATGTAAAGAAAATAGTTTGAACCTAAGTCATTACGGGTAAGAGATCTACATAAGGTATACGTCACATAGTGTAAGAATAGAATGAGACGTTCATAAGATAAACACATTTGAGGCAAAAACATAAGCATTTTATTACCTAGATAAGGATACTGTTTTTGGTCAGATTGTCAATTCTAAGACTAAACCAAATTTAAGAATGTTGTTTACAGGAGTTGTTCTCAACTCTTAACAGGTAAGTTGATTTTAAAACTTCTATTTCTTTCAATTTGGGATAATTTTAGAATAATTATAAATGTTCATGAAAAATCTTGGTTTTAACTTGAAACTGTGCTCTATTGATAGGAAACCTATACTCTTAATGTAAATGAAAGAATTGAAACAATAATGTCATTGCTAAACCTCTTTTAAGAATTTCTTCTGTTTATTTAAAAAAAAATGCATTGTTATAATTTCTTGTAATACAATCATTTTATGAAGTTCAAATTTTGAAATTAGCTAAGTATTCTTAGTTCAATTACTTACTATGTGTTATGGTTAAGACAAATGCGGAATACATTCTTAGTCTGTAAGGTATTTCTCACATGCAAGCATAAACTGTATATAAGCTCAACCACTACATCTGAAAATCCCTATTTTAAGCTTTATTTTCCAAAAATATTTGTATGTTTAAATTGCAACAGCAGTTCTGACTGTTTTTGATGCATAATATATTTAGACCACGCCTTTTGGTCTGTACATGTTGTGGAAAACGTCTTTAAGTTGGCAAATTAGTATGGGTGAGATTGGGGGTTACAGTTTCTAGAGGACCTAGAATCCCGAAACTTATAAATAAACCCCTGCGTCTGCTTGGATGCAGAATGAAATGCTGGTAGATACCTTTTATATGACAGCAATATTGATCACAATAAACACCTATATATATATGTTAACACATACAATGAATTTGAAATATACCTGGGCGAAAAAGGAAAGTTAATAAAGTTGAAGAAAGATGCTTCCTTACTCCAATGAAACTGCTAACCCTATCCCTTTGAATTTTTGTATGACCGCCCTCTATTTGCGACCATTTAACCCTTTCCCTCATATGGACGCTTTCTGACGCCTCTGCAGCAGATGGCTTTTTGAAAACATAGTGACAAAAGAAGAAATTGCTCAAAACGAGCAATTTCTCCTTTTGCCACACAATGTTTTCACTTTTAATCATAGGTTATCCATTCAATTATAGAGATTTCTAGTTTTTGACAAAATATGTTCAAAGCCGTTTGCTGCAGAATTGTCGCATAAGGGAAAGGGTTAAGATACTGATGCAAATGACTTTGAAAACATTGAGATAAAATGTAGAGTTGCTCATGATGAGCAATTTCTCCATTTGCCACCAAGTTTTCAAATATATTCAATAGTTATACGTTCCTATTTAGAGTTTTGCTGCAATTGTCAACATATATTTTCAAAGCGGTCTGCTGCAGATTCGTTGTATAACTATAAGGGAAAAGGTTAAAGCGTATGTTTGTAAGAGTAAACAATGTTGTGTGAGGAGAAATTTCGTTCCTTTTGCCATAGTGATTTCAAAACAATTCTGCTGCATAGGCTTCAAAATCATACATGCAATTTCTTCAACTATTATTTAGAGTCGTCTGCTTTGAAAAATATGAACTGAAAGATCTATTTTGTAGAAGACTATAAAAGGACACTTTTAGTAGAGTTGAAATTATTTCTCTCCTTTCTCCATAATAATTTCAAAACTTCGGTGTATCAGTAAATACAGCAAAATCCATCTCTGCATCTTCAAAAGTTCACCCAATACCTTTTTAAACGTTTTTTAACAAAAATATGTCTGCTTTGTATAAATACCTACCAATGCATTTGAGTAATTTGATCCAAATGGACAATATCTGTAAGAAGTTAATTGAAATACTCTGTGAATAATTAAAAGACATATTGAACTTCCTGTATATGCATGTTGATTTCTGGTTGCAAATTGCTAGGTTGCTTTTGCGAGAGCAAGTTTTTGGAAAAAAAGGAGAAAGTGATCGTTATAAGCAATTTCATCTATTTTTATAGTTATTTCAAAATTTGTCTGCAGCAAAGGTATAAAAAGTCATCTGTATTATGAAGGACTACAATGTATCTATAACCAAGCATTTACATTATAAATTTATCAATGCATAGGTTGTTGTTTCAGACAAATATTTTACTTTATTACAATTGAGTAAATCTACTCTAATTAAGAATGTATATATTTTAATTACAAATATTACAAATATATTGATACTAGAACATTTTGTTGTATTTCTACCAGAAAAATAATGAAAGATATCTCTTCGGATAAAAACACAGTTATTTAACACAGTTACTCAGGTTAAACCAGCAATGACCAGAGACACTAGTTTGCTTGGGTAATAAATCATGACCTGCTGTGCTACAGACACCGTATCTAATTTTATGGGCCTATTATAACAGTATTTAAGATTGGACCAAAAGTTGAAAAAATCCTATTTCTCGGGGATGTGTGGAGGAGTGTATAGAGGTATACACGTGAGCTATTAGATCCAAATGTAGGGTTGGACACTTTGAAACTTGTGTTGCCGTCGTGAGCCATCCAGAGACGTTTGCCAGTGAATCGTAAGTTACAATCTTTTGTTATTCCTTTTACGTAATTGGTAAGGCAAAATGACAGAACAAATGTGTTTAGAATTATTTCAGTCCGTAGATGGGCACATGATTAAAAGTATTAAAGAAATTGGCCAGTTAACTGGATTATCTAATGAAAGGGTTAAATATATCGCATATCAGGCAAACAAAGGCTCTGTCAATGATTTCATAAAACGATATGTTGAACAGCATGCTGATCATACCTGGGATCAAATTAAGGGGAGTCAAAAAACGCGGTTTGTAGTAGAAGTAGATGGTTCTCATACGTTGCTGAATTTGAGGAAAATTAGGCAAAAAATGGGGGAAACAGTACAGGTTTATGCCGAGCGCATGTTAAATATGGGGGAAGATTATTTTGATGGGCTCAGGGAAGATTCTCTTAAAATGAAAATAATGAGGGAAAACACACAACTCTTTCAGAACGCGGTTACGATAGCAACGCGAGAACAGCATCTCCGTAGGCGATTTCAATTGCGAATGGGTCACGCACCGAGAGAAAATCATCAAGTTGACAGAAAATTAAATGTAATTACTGTCACAAGATAGGTCATCTCGTTGCAGATTGTAGAGCGCAGAAACTGCAACGGGCAAGTAAGTCTTGCACAATTCAGGCAAAATAAGGGTCGACTACAGAAAAAGCATTATCTGTTATCAATGTGGAGAGCCAGGCCACTATGCTTGGGAATGTGTAAAAGAAAACAATGGATCTGTAGGAATCCGAAAGAAGTCGGGGCAACATTTAAACGCAAATGCTTTATGTAAAAGCCTATGCGGGAAGTGGGCTTGTAATGCCTAATGTCTATTCTGTTGATAATGTAATTTTACACGATCCCATTAGTCGACACGGGAGTCGTTTCCCCGAATACTGAGTTGTTAACCTCAATGCGAGGCGATATACGAAACAACAGGTCAATAAAATTAGGCGTAAAAATAGAGAAATCTGTGCACCTGAGTCATACTGAGACGGTTAGAATGAAAATGCATACAGGTAACCACCCTCCAATCAAGCTCAGACCATATGCACACCCAGTTGAAAGCCGTAAAGTTAAAGATGTTTAACGAGCACAAAGGGTGTTGTAGAGGGGATTTACAGAGTGTGCTTTTAATACCAATGATAAGTGTGTTAACGAACAATTCTAGGTATATCTATCTGTACCAATTATAGCTTCGAAACCACTTTATCATGTCAAATAAACATTGTCTGACTTCGGTAACCATGGAAAACTTACCTATATCTCTTACCATTTATACAATTGGGGTTATTATTTCTAGGGTGGATCTACATTAAATTTCTTATGTAAAGCCAGCATACGAAATTTGAAGTTAAATCACCTATTGACTTAATTGAGTTTCAAACAGGAATGCACTGCATCTATAAAGTATTTCACACTCGCAGCACCGTCTGTTGTAGGAGTCTTTGCAAACTTTTCTGAAATTCAAATTCCTATCGATAGGTTAATTAAAGAGTTAGAATTTACAAAGTCCAGAACAATTGAAGTAAGTTCGTTCGCGTAGGTGCTTGGTATTACGTTAGCTTGGCCATTGTCATAGTGGTCAGTCATATTAGTCTTATTATCTTGTTAGATAAGAAAATGTAGGTTTCAATTAACTGTCTGCCAAATTGTTTACGTAAATGGATGACAAAGGGGCGGAACGAAGCGGTCACCACAATGTAGTGAACTCCAAAGAATGGATAATGGGCGGGAACCCACCGCCAACCGTTTCAGGGCCGTCCGTGAGTAGAAGGGTTAAACAGGGTCCGTGGGGACGCCTAGATATAGTCATGTATGATGTATCCGAGTTTGTTTAAACAAATGGGGCTCATGGTGATTCTTCCGGAAAAGAACTTACTATATGTTAATGTGTTGTAGCAGTTAAGCTGCAGTCTGTAGAATCGTATATCTATTGTAACCCTATACTACGTTCATGTTGTTTTCATGTGTGGACATTATAATCACATCGAGAATCATAACATATCATCGTATAGTCCTCGGTTTTTGTGTTTGTGCTAACATAGCACAACTATAATGAGCTGTGCGGGTTATTCTGCCTTGTGATGGACACACGTTTAGGGTCCATATATGATGCTAAAGACCGGGGAATCAACAGTTTCAGAAACATACCTGTGGGGATACTGTTTTTCTACAAGATAATGCCACCTGTTCTACGAATTAACGTAGGACCTAGACTGTTTGTTTTTCAGCCAGGTTATCGGTGAACCATCTGACTCTCATAGCAGAGTTCCAGAGACATTAACATTAGTGTGTCGGAGAAGAGAGAGAGAGAGAGAGAGAGAGAAGAGAGTAGAGAGAGAGAAGAGAGAGAGAGAGAGAGAGCGAGAGAGATGAGAGAAGAGAGCAGAGAGGAGAGAGAAGAGAGAGGAGAGAGAGAGAGATACAGAGAGAGAGAGAGAGAGAGAGAAAGAGATACAGAGAGAGAGAGAAAGAGAAGAGAGAGATACATAGAGAGAGAGAGAGAGTTAGACAAAGAGGAGGAGAGAAAAGAGAGAGTGAGAGAGAGAGAGAGAGAGAGAGATGGTGAGCAGAGAGAGAGAGAGAGAGACAAGACGAGAGAGAGAGAGAGAGAGTGATGAGAGAGAGTGGAGAGAGAGTGAGAGAGAGAGAGAGAGATAAGTTTAAGACTTTCTTAGAATGTACTATCGTGTCAAATTGTGTTAGGTCTGTAATTATCTGATGATGTCATGGTTACTTAACATTTGAAAAGAAACAAGTCTCTTTTATGATATGATATGTTTCTATTTCACTTCAGTTGAGCTATTATCTTCTGAGTGCATTGCTAGTTTACGTGTTTAATCAATGAAATTTAAAAGTGGAGAACTGTTGTGTATTTGAGACCTTTTGCAATCAGTCGAGCAATATGTATACTGCAATGCCTGATAAGCCACACCCTGTGAGTACTACTGCTACACATGCTCCGCCTACATGACATGTATAATGTATGTTGGCAATGTTTATAGTTAGTTCTTATATGCTAGTCATTACAGTTAGTTAATAGTATTTAGGTTATATACCGTAGTCTCTTGGAAAAAAGTGTATTATATGCTCACCTACACAACATTATTATTATTTATTTCTAATAGAGACTTATAGTGCCTTTCAGAGAATTACATGGAAAAATAGAAAGTTTAGCTTGTGAGGATATTTACACCTTTACAACAAGGAATGTTGGTATTATTTTATAATGTCAAATAACTTTAAATCTTTTACAAGAAATTGCGATATAAATGTAAGGTTACGAATCAGACCATTCATTTATACATGGGAAAAAGTTTAATATTCACTTTTTAAATGATATTGATATTGATTTGAAAAATAAAGTAAACAAAAAAGTAAAATAAAGAGCAGTTTTGTTTACCTGTGTATAATATTGCTCATATTTTATCCATGATAGATCACAGCTACAATTTTTGAAAAACGATTGTTGATGGAAATCGACTGTTGAGACACTATTTCAGATGCACAGTTATAAGTAAAAGAAGAAAATAATCCGTGAAAACGAACTTTTTCTGAAACATCATTTTAGAAACAAATTTAAATAAATTAAATAAAAAAAGATTATTAGTGTTTATTACCAACTATTCATGAAACTTGGAATATCAACATACACTTTTCTTCTAAGGATATTCCAGTTTATTAAAAAAGAATATGGCGCAAACATTTACAATCAAAATTACATATAACATTGAAACGTAGTTATATTGAGTGAGAAAACTATGGTATGAACAAAATATATGTAGTATGACTTGAATAAGAAGCAGACACGTACACAATTGTTATATAATTTAGGTTAAATGATAATCTAAAGAAATAGTTTAGAACGTCTTTTAAATTAGTAAGAGAGATTGCATATACACTTTGGAAAAATATGGGGGAAAAAAAGTACAAAGTCTCAGTGGTGTGGATGGGTAGATCGTCGTTTGTTGGAAATAAAATATAGTATTGTGTCAGTATGAGCACTTAATTATGCGTTCTTATCAATTTCCTTATCCTTAGTAGACTCATAGGGTTTTCATTAAGAAGTATAGTTAAAGGCGAAACTACACGGTCAGATAATGCAATATTTGTGAAGGAGTACCATGTTCCTATAATGGATGCTAAATTGATTTTGAAAAGGCGTTCGATTCCGTTGTCTTTTAAATTGAAGTGAAAAACCTTTTGGCACTTTTTAAATTAAGTGAAATGTCTTAAATAATG